>PVHT020000080.1:14360889-14410825 GCA_004024745.2 Catagonus wagneri
AGGAAAAAAACTTAAGTATAGAATAATTAGAATCCATCCATCCAAAAATAGAAAAGAAGAAAAGAGAAACATAGAATCAACTGGAAATAAGATCTAAAATGGCAATAAATACGTATCTATCAATAATCACCTTAAATGTCAATGGTCTGAATGCTCCAATCAAAAGACACAGAGTGGCAGAATGGATAAATAAGCAAAATCCTCCTTTTAAGTGGAGATGATATCACTGTCTGCAACAGAGGAGAGAACTTAGGCTAATACGAGTTGTTCTCTGCCCCTCAGTCGTTCACGTCCCTTTGTTTCCTCGTTGCTCAGAGTACGTAGTTTGCAGGGGTGCGGCGTTGGCGGTGAGTTTTGGGGGGGACGGTTTTTCCGTGTGTCAAGCCTAATGATTATGGGACTTGGTCTTGAATCAGAAGCTCGTTCTGTTGAGCTAAGCTCACTAATCATCTCATTCGCAGTGAGCCATCTGCCCTGTAAAGAGCTGGAGGCTTGAAGCTTTCATGAGCACAGTCTCCGTTTCGGTGTTGGCAGAGGGACTGAGAGCCGCCTGGCCCTGTTTAACGTGTCAAGGCCGAACAAGGCCGGCTGCGTCCACAGAGTGGTCGTTCAGCCTGCGTTTGACATCAGCCCTTGCCTTGAGATTGAAAGTCAATGAGCCGTTCTCCTCAAACCCCTGAGTAATTGAATAGACCCCCAACCAAGGCTCATGATCCGTTTTTTGACTCATAAACTGAATTTCATCTATTAATGCTCACAAAGGGGGGCAAGGGGCAGGGGAATGCAAAGGGGACAAGGATGACACACTTCCTGCTCCCACAGTGCCCGGGACAGCTGGCTGTCTGATTCGGGCGGGCCACTCTGGTGTCACAGGCCAAGAGGTTGGATACAGAGCAGGTCGGTGAGCCTTGGGAAGCGGTGCCCACTGTCCTGGCTTATGTCGTGTGCTCTTCCAGCATAGAGTGTAGGCTGAAGTGTACGTGGGCTGGTTTCTCTCCTCCAAATTCCTGGTTCCTCACACTGACAGGACATCCTAACCTTTCTTTGGAATGAAAATAGTCCAGGATGTACCCCGCAACAATTTCAGCTGTGAAAGAGTAAAAAACAGAACACTGTGTCAAGCAAAATATTTTTAATTGACATGCAATCCTAGCCACCATTTTGTGAATTAACAGAACCTTGAATTTGTTTCTTTTTACGTTCTTCATAATTTGACATGAAGACGTTGGGGGGCATTAAACAACATTTAAGGGGATAGACATCTGGCCCCTGCGGGGAGTTTTCCCGTAATTTACTCCTGCCGCTTCCTCATTCCAGTGTTAGGTTGATGGGTTTAAAATTCATTGACGTTGGGGAATTCCTGCTGTGGCTTCGCGGGTTAAGGACCTGACGTCTCTGAGAGGGATGTGGGTTCCATCCCTGGCCTGGCTCAGTGGGTTAAGGATCTGGTGTTGCCACAAGCTTCCATGTAGGTTGCAGACATGGCTCGGATCTGGTGTTGCCAGGGCTGTGGTGTAGACCTGCAGCTGCAGCTCCGATTCAGCCCCTAGCCCAAGAACTTCCATATGCCTCCGGTGTGGCCATAAAAAAGGAAAAAAAAAATTCAGTGACATTGGTGATATAAATTGTGGCTTTCTCATAATCCATTTTATTTGGGGGATATAGTCTAGTTTTTACATTTAAAAAAATAATCGTATTTTAACTTTATTGTGGTACCCTTGTAGCTCAGACCTTTCAAAGACGGTGATCGATGGTAGTGGGACTGTTCTGAGTTGAAATAGAAGCCCCTTTCAGTAACTAAACCAAAATCTAGTGTCTCTTCAGCCGGGGTTCTGTGTATGTCACATAAACGAGGTATCCGTTTGTTTTCAGTTTAAAATTTTGTTCTTTTCAGGAAAATACTATTTTTATGATAACTACTTTGACTTGCCCGGAGCTCTTCTCTGTGCCAGAGTGGTGGACTCTTTAACAAAGGTGAGCGGGGACTCATTTTTTAGAAACCGTGATATAAATTTAGCCATAAACCAGATGACTTAATTATATCTGTCTTTTGAGCTGAGATTGTACTCGGTTTCCTCTTTGTGGTTTCAGAGGTGACCAAGAAGGAAATGCATAGAGAATTTAAGTCAAGATGTTTTTGGAAAATTAAGTGATCATTTTTTCCTCCTTGGATAATAAATCTGTTCTCCAGCAGGGGGTGCAGAAGTCTGGAAAAAAGAAAATGCCGAACTTTGCATTAGGGAAAACATATTTTCTTGGTTTCATTAGATGAATTTTAAAAAACAATGAAATTTAAGGAAATTCTGTGTTTCGTTTTAAGCATTCTAAATAACCCCCCCCAAATGAGATGAAATTTGAACACTCATCATTTGGGGCATAGTTTAATGCATATAGACTTTTTTGTCCTGTGTATTAGTATTAAACAGATCTCTGGTTGTATCAATTTATACTTTAGAGCTTAAGACCTATAACATAACTTGTTTTTGGCCAGAATCACCTTCCTTTTTGCATACAGTATCTTCAAAAACCACAGTGATAATATTTCTGATGGAACCTAGATAATGGTTTATTTTTGAATCAGAATTACAGCTATGTGTTTGTGAAACTTTCTGTTGAAAATGGTTCTGGTTTGTGGAAGTTGTTATTATGCGATAAAGTCAGTTTCTCATTTTATAGTGGCTGTAAACATGCACCAGTCTTTAAATATTTTGAACTTTGTATAATTAGATATAAATATCTATGTGGTTGATCTTCGTTTAGATAGAAGGACACTGGTTAATGTTCTCCAGGAAGCACAAGGTTATAGGGTTGTGTATTTTCATGATTATTGATTTCCTGGTTTTAAAAAAATTCTCAGTAAAAATGATTTGAATTTTGAATTAGGAACCTCCTTCATTTCTCCTGTAGAGACTTGCTGCTCTTTTATATTGAAATTCAGGTGAATGTGCACAGAATTCTAAAGTAGCCAGCTTTTGAGGTTTTAAGGCTTTAGCTAACTAAACTCTTAGCCACTTTGATGCCAAGGTACATGAGGTGACCTGGTTCTCTCAGAAGCTATAACATTGTAGATTTGCTTATGCATTAAGAATGTTCTATAATAGCTAGACTAAATGAGTTGAGATTTTTGTTTTATCTGCATTATATGTTATATTAATATTCAGTCTCATATATCCACCTGCAACAGTGATTTTCATAGAAGATTTCTCTTTCCAAAATCACATTTAGAAGAATGAGAAGTTTATTAATCTGTTATGCTTTCTAAAACCCTTAATCCCTATTAGGATACAGCAATGTTGTATTTGTTTGCCAAGTGTTTTCTACTGTGCTTAAAACCAGAATTATTACATGTGTGACATTTGGATTTTTTTTCCTTTCTTTAGCAGAACAGTGGTCAAAAACCATTTGATTTTTGGAAGGATATAGTTGCTGCCATACAACATAACTATAAAATGTCAGCTTTTAAGGGTGAGTAACCTGAAGAGAGACTTGAGATGTTTGTGAAATGCTGTGTCTAATGAATTACTTAGATGCTAACCGATTTTTCTATGTTCCTTCATTAGGATTTAATTTGTTCTTAAATATTACTGTATAGAGTTGATACTGTTTCCATTTTAAGAGGGTCTTTTATTCATGTGTGTTTCGTGGCCGTAATTGCCAGTATTCTAAGGTACGCTGTCATGCACCTGCCTTCCTCGGGTCTTTTTATGGTGTAGGTTCCTCAGAGTGGGTTGCTTCTTGGCCTGCGAATGAGGGTTGGTGACACCTATAACCGTTACTGTAACAATTCTAGGGACAGTGAAAATTCTACTCTTGTTGCCTAAAAACAGGACTGGCTCACCCGGAACGGAGCCAGAGATATCGCCAACCTGAGCCTAGGGTGTTTCGGCTCCATCCACAGGCTCGCCGGGGTTACATGGAGAGATTGCATCTAAGGAGTAGAGAGATGACTGCTTTATTGTATGTTAGCTGGGTGACTTGAACCAGACTGTCCTAATTTAACCAATGGACTGATAGATGCTCACCAGCAGTGTTTGTCAGCTGAGAAAAATGTTGCCTTGTGATTGGCATGAAAATTGCTTGCCTTCCTTTTAATGTAATTTAAGGCATCAAAATAATCCTAAATGTTATGACTAAAAACATGTCAAGGCAGTAATAACTGCGGAATATTTATTCCAGCTACATATTTCTCTGCCGCTTGTCTCTTTCTTTCCCAGAAGAACATCACTGCTTTTGTATGGTTGTCTTACTTTTCTCTTCTCGGTCACCAACCCTTCACCCTGGCTTGTGGATCGCATGTGGTTCTGTTTGATGGCTTTTCACAGTCCACCCTGGCTGTGGCTGAAACTGTGGAAATGCCCATCCCCTGAGGAGGGGTGTAGCCGTGACACCTATAAAGCTACCCACCACTTTTTCATTTCACTTTGTATTAACTTTGTAAAATGAAAAGCCTTAAAGGAACAACTGAGAAGAGCAAATTGCTGATGTCAAAGAAATTCAGCGTAATAATCAATTGATGTATTTTTATTGTATTGTAAATAAGGAATAGGGAAAACATTTTGTGAGGCACAGCTACAGCGACATAAAAATACAGTACAGAGCATAAATAAATAATATCTTTTCATTTCTAGTCAGGCTTTGAAACCCTTAACCTTAGTTATAATTTCACTGCAATGGGAGGCCCAACGTACATATGCTAAAGCTCTGTAAACCCACAAAATCATATTACATGAAACTCTGTAAGGAATTAAAGTAAATTAATCACCCTTGTGTCAAATAAATAAATAGGTCAGGCACTCATTTCCAAGTTATGATGGGTATATAGAAAGCTTTTCTCCAATCACAGAAAAGTTTGAGAACGTTCATGACTGAAGCACCTTGCATTTCAGATTAATTTTAACGTGATATTTTGGGTTTTTTTATGAGAGCTGTAAAAAAGTCTTTATGCACCTGTATACTTGAATAGATATTGGTGAAGGGGGCCTTTTTAAGCCTTTGAATAATGCCCCATCAGAAAGATCTTTGGGTGTACAGTGTCTTTGAAATTTGAATATTCAAGAATTTGAGTCCTATAAAGATACACGATACTTCCTGAATGTTTCCTAGAAATGCTCCATTTACCTTTCAGAAACAGGCTCGTTTTAAGAGGAAACACTGAATTTCCAAAATCAAATTTAGCATAATTTAGCATCGTGTGTCAGGGTCTCTTGAGCTCTTTTTTTTTTGTTCGCTGAGCAAGACTTTCATGGTGGCATTTTTAAATATTGAAGGAGTTCACAGAACACTTTAAAGAGACTCAGGACCGCTGACCAGAAACTCAGGAGGGACTTCACATACCGTCCACCGTGTCTGAAAGCTCAGGCCTGTGTTCTGAAGAACTGCACCAAGTCAGATTTTTCTCAGCCTACCTCCATATGCGTTGCGTGGGGCGGGGTGGGGCTGGGGAGCGCCTTTGCAGGCAGATTTATGTTAGCTGGGCGGGGATGGGCTCACATCGGAGCCACCAGGAATCCTGAGAAAGAGGAGTGGACGTACTCGGAGGAGTACAGCCCGTTCGAGCCTGCGTTGGGCAGCTGGAGCCACACCTGGTCGTTCTCTGTGAGCTCGAGGATGGCGCTCCCCGAAGCCTGATCCAGATAGCCTTTGACATACTCGTCGTAGGTGTACATGGCAGGGGTGCCGTTCTTATACAGGCCCACCCAAGCGTGGGTCCCCTTCACGTGTATGTGGTAGGAGAAATAATAGATTCCTGGTATCCTGCAGGTGAAGATGCCAGTTTTGGGGTCATAGTGCTGTTGCCCGTTGTATAAAATCTTATCAAATGGGATGGGAGCGCCTATAGCCGGGTAAGCTTTGGAGAGAATCACGGTGAAGGCAGACACAGGCATTCCTGTTACTCCCTGGTTGGCACTAACCAGATCCCTTTGTCCTGCCTTTACGAAGCCCTCTGGCAGAACTGCTTGGCCTGGGGGGCCCGGGGGCCCTGGGGGCCCCGGGAGGCCAGGCTCTCCAGCATGGCCTCTTGGTCCTGGAGGCCCTGGTGGCCCAGTGGGCCCGTTGAGGCCCTTAGTTGCTATGCCAGCTGGGCCAGGAGGACCTGGATTTCCTGGATCCCCTTTAGACCCAGGGAATCCTGGAATGCCTGGTGGCCCAATGGGACCTCTGGTGCCTGGTATTCCCGGGGCACCTCTGGGCCCAGCCTCACCATTCTGTCCAGGCACTCCCTTAGCTCCTGCTGGGCCCACAGGGCCTGGGAGACCAGGAGGTCCTCCAATTCCCCGGTCACCTTTCGGGCCCGGTAACCCTGGGTCACCCTTGGGACCATTGAGACCTGGTTCTCCGGGGTACCCTGGCTTTCCGTCTGACCCGGAGGGGCCCCTTTCTCCCTTGGCCCCAGGGTATCCTGTAGGCCCTGCCGGCCCCGTCTCACCCTTAGGACCTGGGACCCCGGGATTGCCCGGGATGCCTTTTGGTCCTTGGGGTCCCCTATTTCCAGGGGGGCCAGTCAGACCTGGTTCCCCGGGATGACCTGCTGGGCCTTGTTCCCCTTTGGCGCCTGGAGCCCCTGGAAGGCCTATAGGTCCTCTCTGTCCCTTCAGGCCTGGCAAGCCTGGTTTCCCAAAGCCAGGGGCCCCTGGAGGCCCAGCTATCCCCGGAGCCCCGGGCTGACCTTTTGTCCCTGGAAGCCCTGGCTGGCCTGCGGCTCCAGGAGCTCCTGGCTTTCCGATGCCTTCTGGTCCTGGTTCCCCAGGAGGACCTTGGGGGCCCGGCGGGCCGGCCTGTCCGCTTTCTCCTGGAAAGCCCCGGTCACCTTTGATGCCCGGCTGTCCCGGAAACCCGTTCTCCCCTCTCTTTCCCACTCCAGGAGGGCCAGGTGGTCCCATGGGGCCCTGGGGGCCTGGAAGGCCCCTGTCACCTGGGCGGCCAGGAGCACCGTATCCCGTCTCCCCTTTCTGTCCATTGACACCAGGGACTCCTGGTGCACCCTTTTCTCCAGGAAAGCCCCTGGGTCCTGGGGCTCCTGTGGGCCCCTGTTGTCCAGGTTTTCCTGTAACAGAAATTCCAGCCGCGCCAGGGCTGCCAGGCGGCCCTGGTGGGCCCCGTGGGCCCGGTAAACCAGCTGGGCCCATATCTCCTTTTGGTCCGTACGGTCCTCTCTCCCCGGCTTTTCCTCGGGGTCCTGGCAAACCTGGCTTCCCAGTGGCCGGCGGTCCTGGTGGTCCTGGCAGCCCTGGCTCTCCTTGGGGTCCAGGGCTCCCGGAGCCTGGTTTTCCCGGGGGTCCAGAGGGACCTGGGTGCCCTCGCGGTCCAGCGGGGCCCGGTGGACCAGGGATGCCTTGCTCTCCTCTTAGCGATATGCCTGAAAGACACACCCGGTACACACGTGGGGCCGTTAGCAAAGGTAAGGAATCGTAGAATCATTGCTTCTCAAAACGTAAATGAGGACAGGACACTGCGGTGTCAATCAGACCTTTTTGGCAGACTAGTCTTAACTGGTTTCAGGTGATGCATTTTATATTGTTTTTGAAAACACTGCTCAGAGAAGATGGTTTCACAAGACCTTGGCAACCGTGATACTTTGGTTCCATCCTAATGATCCATGAAAATAAGCTGGGATTGAAGAATTTGTTTAGAATAAGAGTGCACTGGAGGTAAATTTGTCACATTTATTTTAGGAAAATCGTCTACCTAGAAAGCTTTGAAAAGGGGGAAAGAGTATTTGACAGAAAAACAAGAAGAGGGCAAGCGCAGAATAAATGGGAACAAGTTTAAAACTATAACAGTTTTCCCTCACTACCTGCTGGGATAAAGGAGAACTGCAGTCTATTCTGATTTTACATCTGCCGTGACTCTGATGAACAGAGTTTACATTTAGATTTTTTTTTTTAACCTCAGTACTCACAGTGAGCTCTTCCATTCTCTGTTATTGACTTAAAACTGAAACAAGGAATTAGAGAGTTCCTTGAATTAAAGTTTTCTTTGATTGATGCATATTAGTATTGTTGATTTCATAGATCTGTGGGTTCATTTGAGCTAAGAACTTTTTTTTTCTTTTTAGGGCTGCACCCACAGCATATGGAGGTTCCCAGGCTAGGGGTTGAATCAGAACTGTAGCCGCCACCCTACGCCACAGCCACAGCCACACCAGATCCGAGCCGCATCTGCGACCCACACCACAGCTCACGGCAACACCGGATCCTCAACCCACTGAGCAAGGCCAGAGATCGAACCCACAATCTCATGGTTCCTAGTCAGATTTGTTAATCGCTGAGCCACGATGGGAACTCAGCTAAGAACTTCTGATAAAATAAAACTTAAACTAAAAAAATCTCTTTTTCAGTACCTATGATATGAAAGGTGCTATTGAGACACAGGTACAGGAAAAGGCTAGACAGGTCCTGTGAGAGCTTCATTTTGCTGCTATTAGGCTATACCGTTAGGTGTTGGAACCTGACAGTATTACCACGACAAAGAACCTTTACACAGCAATCATGATAAGCATCCAGATAGTCTTTCTTTGATGACTGACAAAGGTGGTATTGAAATTACTTATGTTTCTAAAGATCTACCGTAGGCTTTATATTAAAATTCATTTTCTGTTTAATAAATTTTCAGAAATATAGTTAGAATGGCCAGCTTATAATAGCTTCTTATGCTGTTGGAGAATGGTTCATAGTAAAGATAAACTTAATAGATGGCACCATAGTTGAATAGTTTGGTCAAAACCCTGAAATTGACTTATAGGTAAGACTTCTGAGCTACATCTTTTTTTGTACAAAAAGTGTTAATATGCTTAAACTCCATTTAACAAAATCTTTAATGGCTTTAAAAACCTGGAGACTAAAATGGAATTCATATTAAATGAAATAACTTGTAAATTGCCTTTGAAAATGTATTTTTACAGATATGGTTCCTTTTAACTATCAGTTGTTGATACATTATTGTATTTTAAAATTTTTTTCACCTTAGTTAACATGTGAGCATGTTAAGAAGTAGTGAGCCAACAGTGGTTGCTAATATTATGCTCTTGGGTAGAGATCTTCCTGATATTTGAAAAATATTTGTTGACAAATAAATAAAAAATATAGGTAGTTCCCTTCGTGGCTTAGTGGTTAACAAACCTGACTAGGGACCATGAGGATGCGGGTTCGGTCCCTGGCCTTGCCCAGTGGGTTAAGGATCTGGCCTTCCCATGAGCTGTGGTGTAGGTTGCAGACATGGCTCGGATCCCGCGTTGCTGTGGCTGTGGTGAAGGCCGGCAGCTACAGCTCCTGTTAGACCCCTAGCCTGGGAACTTCCACATGCCGCAGGTGTGGACTTAAAAAAGAGAATAAAAATAAAATATAGAGCAGAATCATTAAAATTAAATATACTAAAATAGGAAAATCATTCCAGTCTGCGTAGCTTTATATTTTGTAGTAATTAGAAGCTGTATTTCATTTGGCAAACTGTTGAATGTGTGTCGTTTTATTTACCCATACATTTTATAGAAAATGACATCAGGAAAAAGACTATGAGAAAAACTAATTTATGGAAACTATTTCCGTATATTAACACATATCTTGTTGATTGTAGTATACATATAAATCTTGATAAGTGGATGTTGATATATTGCAAATAGAATAAATGAATAAGTAAAGACTTTCTTAATGGTTTGCAACAAAATAGAACACTTTTAAAAGTGCAAACTATGTTAAATTGGGGTTTGGGTTAAATCTTATTATAAAGATCATGTCAGTACTAAACGTAATCGTCGTGGTCTGGCTGGTCTTTGAACTGTTAAAGTAAATTGAAAAAGCAAGTCTTACTGAGAATGACTGCACTGAGCATCATTTGAGACTAGAACTCAAAGACAGTGATCTTTGTCACTTGGACTCTTACCCTGATGGGTCCTCCACCTCTCAGTGCTTGAAAAAATGTGGCTTGTATTGTATTGTACCCCTGTTTGAAGCTTGATAGGCGGCACTATTCTCAAAGAGTAACTATTACCCAGCAGAGCAGTTTCTTAAATGCCAATGAAGTGGCTGACTGTGTCACAATGTGGCACCCACGTGTCCACCAGTTAGGGAACTCTGTAGTTATCTTTTAACCTGGGCTGAACAGATGTCCCTGGGAATTGCCTAGGAATTCTTTGTATACCGGCTATTAGCTCAGTGTTTCACTTCTCTGTATTGTGGGGTTTTGTCTTTCATTTGACTGCCAGTGGATGGTAATGTCTTCGAATTTCCACTTTGTTTTCTCAAGTAGACTAAAGTGAATTTAATGGTTAAAATACAGCTGCGACACTTTTCATTTGTTAAAAGGTACATATTTTCATTTTTTTCTGCAGGAATAACCAAAATGATGCAGTACATGAAGGTGAAAAGATAGAAAAACATTTTAACTTTCTATAAAGTGGTGCATTTTACTTTTAATGCTCAGCTGTTTGTTATGATCTTGGTCAGCTATAGGAAGTCTGAATTTGTGGTCACAGGGAGTGTAACCCTGTGCTCTTCGTCATAGCCTTTCAAATTGTATCTGTTGCTTCAAGCAAAGTAGCAGGTTTCCATGTCTTTTATTCTTTTTTCCTAACCAACTTTTTTCTCTCTCATAATTAATTGTATTTTGAGACATTCCGGAGTATCTGTTGAGTACTTGTGAATTTACTTTTGATCATTAAGCTACCTTTCATGAAACATTTTAAATTTCATCTTTCTTCTTAAAAAGACAGTCCTATAAATTGAATTTGCTAAAAATGGTAGTCTCCAAAAGCCTAATCTTTAAAGTTTATGGCACTTATTCTTAGCTTTACTTATTGGATAAAATATGTAAGCATAATGAACAATACTATAAAAATTGGAATCCTACAGTCAGTACAGATTATTCAGTGCAATCCAGCAGTGTTACGGGCAGTTTGTGTCAGAGGCTGTTAAATGGAATTAGTGAATATGAAATAGTTGCCTTCTTTCAGGATCTGTTAGCACTTTGCATACATTCAATCCATGCTCTTCACGGTAGCCAAGAAAGCTGAGCCGATGAAGAATAGATTCAAGAAAAAAGGTACAGTTTATCTAAAGCCACACAACCAGCAGTGCTACAGTAATATGGGAGAAGGAGAGAAGTGATGGAAGTAGTATGGGAAGTAGAAGTAGCAGTAATAGCAGCAGCAGTAGTAGTAATAGCTAACATGTGAGCACTTTATGGAGTTAAGCTTCAGAAAAGCCCTTTGAAATAGGTGCTCCTTGTTTTACAGATAAGAAAACTAAAGCCCAGAGAGGATAAATAACTTAATCAAGGTTGCATAGCTAGTATGCAGCAGTTAAGTCTATGCAGTTAACTACTAAAGGAAGCAAAACTGCGTTAAAAATTATGAGAATTGCTACTTCATTTACCTGTTAGATCTCTATTTGGTATGTATTTGTAAGCTACAGAATAAGCCTTTTTTTTTTTTGCTTTTTAGGGCCGCACTTGCAGCATGTGGAGGTTCCCAGGTAGGGGTTGAATCGGAACTGTAGCCGCCAGCCTACACCAGAGCCACAGCAACACCAGATCCGAGCCCCATCTGCAACCTACACCCACAGCTCACGGCAACGCCGGATCCTTAACCCAGTGAGCAAGTCCAGGAATTGAACTCACAACCTCATGGTTCCTAGTCAGATTTGTTAACCGCTGTGCCACAACGGAAACTCCCCAAATAAGTTTTAAAAGTAAATATCCATAAGCATTTGGATAAATAAACCTGCTACTCTTTTTTTGTGTGCAGTTGACAGTTTTGAGTTCAAACATTTGAAACATGATTGATTTGATTGGATTAATATTTCTAGAGTAAGGGGGGTTATTTGTGGAAAAGCATCATTTGAGAGACAAGAAGAAAATCCTACACCTAAAAGTTCTTCATGTTCTTCAGGTGTATCCTTCTGCTTTTACTAAGTTGTGTAAAGGACAGGAAAGTTCTTGCATAGACCTAACTTCTTCGATAAATCATTTTGAGCTAATTGAGGAGTTTGAAGATAATTTAACACCAAACAATATCAAGGACATTTTGTTAAAGAGATCCTTAAGATGGTAGAAGGTGACAACACACTAGTTAATAGAGCAGAATATATAGTCCAGTTTACCTTTACTCTTTATGGCGTAGGGGATGAAGAACTGGGCCTTGGTGTTGGATGGTGGGCCTTTTACGCCTGTGGGTGTTTGGAATTGCTCAGTATAAAACACTCCATGAACCAAGTTCATGGACAGTAGCAGCAGCAAAAGGGCTGTTTGTGGCAGCATGTTCTTGATGGATTCTGAAAAACAAAAGAATAATTTCATATAGCTTTGTCATTAACCTGTTTTATTTTTATAATGTCATACAGATGACTTCTTTTTACGTGGTTAATCTCCTTTTTAAATACCTTATCCTGTATATCCTGAATATATCCAGTAAATTTTTAAAAATTAATTTTTTATTAAAGTATAGTTGATTTACAGTATTGTGCCAATTTCTGCTGTACAGCAGTGGATATATACAATAAATTAATGAGAGTTATAATTTTGTTAGTCACATGAATATATGTCTTAGTTGTTTTTGGAAGCCAGATTCAGGTAATCAAGTAAAAATAAAGTGATAAGAAACACAGAAACTGTCATTGGATGCCTGTATTAAATAATCACATCTTTGATGTCAACTGAAATTACCAGTAGGTTCAGATACACTGAAATTCAGGTTAGGGCATGTTTTTACAAATACGGTTTTATTAGGACTATTTTTTTACAGGCTGATATAAATTAACTTTCTGAGTACTTCTTAGTGGAAAGCTCTTCTTCTACATCACAAAAAACCCAAATAATTAACTAACTGAAGCTCGTTTCCAAGTACAATGACGTGGAAGTCCAGCCAGTGAGCATCAAGTCATAGACCTACCTGGATGCTGGGAGCTCCTGGACTTGGTGTCCTACCAGCTCTCTGTGTCTTCCTCTGTGCCCAGGTGAGCAGTGCAGGATGTGGCCTCTCCAGAGCTGTCCTGCAGTATTTATACTGTTTGTCCCTTCCTGTGAGGTTACCCTGAGTTTAGGCTCCTCCCCGGCAGACGTAGAAACACTAATTATGGTAGAAAGTTCTGTTGGGCAGGCATACAAGATCAGGTTGGCCTCTCTTTTGCCCTGTTTTCTTTTTGAAAAATAAACTGTTTGTCTTCCATATATATTAATAGTTTTAACCAGGCACCATCTTTTTCTGTGATTTTATTTTAGAAGTTGTTACTCAGATGTTTAGGTTAGTTCACAATGGGAAGGATCTTCCCCTTTATATTTTTAGAAAGCATGTTTTTGTGCTGTTTGGTTGAAAATATTTGGTAGTATATAAAAGTAGGAGAAAAAGGCTTTTGGAGGGAGTGTGGGTTTAAACCATCATCTAAATTCTTCAGTTATTACATAAAGCCATCAATGAGCCCATTAATGTTTCTAAGTTTCTGTGAAAATAGCTTACCCCAATTCTTATTTTTAGTTGAGAGGGACACAATGGTGAAAATGTAGGTGTGTCTGTTCTGTGTTTCAGTGTACATTCTCAGACATTAATAAGAGAAGTTTTAAATATGTTTTAAATATGTTAGCATATAAGTGTTTCAGATTTTTGCCCATTGAATATTAAAAGTTTTTCAGACAGAGGCAAGCTGTCCATGAGTTTGATAGTAGAATTAGCAATATAATTACTCTGGAGGATTTAAATTGTTCATTAATAATTAACATAAAATGAAATAATTGTTCATTGATAATTAATACTCTGCTGTATTCAGTAAATGGCTTCAGATTTTACTGCTTAATTTGGGGTATTTAGATTTTCAGTGGAGAGTGCAAAAACACTTATCTTGATAATGTCATATAATGTCCATTTAAATCAGGTTGCTGTCTTCATTTCAGAAGAAAAACAATCTTCAAAATTTACTCTCAGCTTTATAAAAATATACCTTGCAGTTTCCTTTAGGAATCTTGAGTCAGCCCAGTTAGAAACTTTTTTTTTCCCCTCAAGGGTGAAAGTATTATCCCTGTCATCCTCAATGATTAGTATTCTCTTTAGCAATATTAGGAGACTCTTAAAATCAGTTTTCAATATCCTAAACAATCTAATGAAAACAAGAAGCTGAGAGGGCAAATGTTGATTCTTATTTAACTTCATCATTTTGGAGTCAAATCAAATGAACTGTACAGGTGAAGTAAGTGAGAAGGAAAATTCTATCATAGGCATAGCTGCATCTTTTTAAAAAAAATCTCTGCAGAAATAAAGTAGTATGGATTCGGGATTGATGAATAATTGAAATACTTGAATGTTTCACCAGTGGATGAAATAAGGATTTGTCCTTTTTCTTTTCCCTTCCTCTTCCCCTGCTTATAATTGTCTGTATGTATTTTGAACTAAATCTTGTTTGGCACCTTGTAGAAATGTAAATGGATAACTCAGTTCACTGCCTCCCTTCCTCTCACTTTTAAAACATTAATTGGTTGCCATGTTTTAAAGATGTGTAACATCCTGTGTGTCTTTAATATGATACTCATAGATACACATGAAATATGGCTCTTATGTCAGTTCGGTTTAACAGGAGAACTGGAAAGTTTGCATTTTCTAATCGTTCTTTCATCATTTGGACATTATCTATGGAATAATTTTTGTCATTATACTGTGTACTCTACTACATCTGTAAGAGATGGCATAAGTGAGAGAAATGACTGCTTTCCATCTGCTTATGGATTCTTGGGGGTTTTGTTTGTTTGTTCTTTGACTTTTTAGGGCAGCACCAGAGGCATATGGAGGTTCCCAGGCTAGGGATCGAAATGGAGCTGCAGCTGCAGACCTATGCTGCAGCCACAGCAACAGGGGATCCAAGCCATGTCTGTGACCTACACCACAGCTCATAGCAGTGCCGGATCCTTAACCCGCTGAGCGAGGCCAGGGATCAAACCTGCATCCACGTGGATCCTAGGTGGGTTCATTTGCCGCTGAGTCACAGTACCGACTCCTACTTAAGATTTCTTTGTAAAGGATTTGGAAAAAGTAGACGAGGTAACATTACAGATGCCCTCGAAGGCTGGCTGTAGAATTTATTTTAAAAGGAGTTATTAGAAGTGCGTATTCTAGTATTTTTGTGTGTACATATGGTTCCATACAGACGTAATTGTTTATAATCAAAACTGATATCCTGTTAGATATCATTCACTTCAAAATTCAAGGTGAATTTTGAAGCCCTTCGTTCTGTGCGCCTGTGTAGACCATTTGTTCATCCGTGGCCACGCCAGCTATTTCCAGAACTTTTCACCTTAACCTCTCTAGGTGTCTGTTTTTGCATCAACACAATGAAAAGGTTGGACTAGGTTTCTCAGCTCCAGATTATTCTCATGCTTGAGGTATTTTGCTGTTTCCCGTGGTGAGACAGTGGGCTTGGCTTCATTGAGCAATTATTAGAGACAAAATCCATACCAGGTGGTCGTGTGCCTTCTTTTGGGGATATGTAATTATATGTGGGTATTTGTCATTCTATATTCCCACTTAACTTTGGAAAATGTGGTTTCTTTATTGAATAAGCTTCAGACATTCAAGCCTTTTTTGCAAATAGTGTACTTATTTCAGCACAAGGAATCTGACTACTGTTTGCTTTGTTAGTCACATAGAAAGCACTGTCTAGTCCAAAACAGATTATGGAATCAGAATATTTGCTAGCCTCACCCCACCCAATTGTGTATTTAAAACTATTTTTATTCTAGAAGTTTACTTGTAGCTGTTTGAAGTGACCAGTCTGTGGCTTTATGATGAAGACCCATTCTACTTAAAAAACAGAAAGTCATGCTCTTTAAACTCAGAAACCTAAGTGATTTTTTTTAAATATCTGATATGAATTGTTCTTTGAACATCTAGCATTTAGCTGCTGTTTAGCTCATTTAGTCATTTTCACTTCCCAGAGTCATGCATTAATTCACCAAATATTTCTTGAGTACCTCCTACACATCAGGCGTGGAGATCAAAACTGGATGATTAACATACAGCCCCCACGTGTACAGTGTTTAAAAGGTGGGTTCTCAACCCTGAGTCTACACTTCCAGTGTCCTGAGGGGACATGACCCAGTTCCTTCAATTTGAGGTTCATTAAGATAGTGGTGGTTCAGAGACTGTATTTTGAAAAAGCTCCTCAGGTGATCATGATGGAATGTCTTAGTCTGATATTACCAGATTGTTAATATTAGAGACATAGATTTTGTTGTTTTTGTTCATATGGTTTTTAACTTTACTGTAGAAATTTTTCATCTTATCCCTGGAAGTAGAGTGTGGTCAGAGTGAAGGCATTTGTAACCATTACCCAACGTAAACTAATCTCAAGTCACTGTCACTCAATCTTTCTTCCATTCATCACCCCCGATATTTTTAACAAATCCCATCCATATGTGGTACCAATTTACCTGTGAGTATTTCAGTGTATTTCTCCAGAAGATAAGGTATTCTTTTTTCTTTAAAATAGTATCTTCATCATACAAAAAAGTTAACTATTTCTTAATATTATCAAATGCTTTAGTTCATGTTTCCCTAGTTATCTTATGTGTGTGTACACATGAACTCCTATTATGTATAATTATGTATTTTATATGTGTATATATACACACACGTACATACACACAAACATATATAGATATCAAGCACATATGTAGTGTACATATATACACATACATGCATATTTATACATTTTAATTGATGGTTTATTGTTCGTTCAACTAGATTCATGAATCTCCCCTAACCGATATGTCCCTGTTAATGCGGATTTTTTAATCTATGTCTCATCTTTCCCTTTGCAGCTTATTTGTTGAGAAACCGGCTCATCTCTCCTGTATAGTCTCCAGCAATTTGGATTTCGTTGTCATTTAGTGTGTTTCCCCCTCTACCCCATATTTCCTGTAAATTGGTAGTTAGATCTATGGGTTTGATCTGATTCAGTTTCACACATACACACACACATACACACATACACACACACACACACACACATTTTAAGCAAGAACAGTTTATAGACAGGGCATGCTGCATTTCAATCAGGAGACCTTTCATCGCTGGTTGTTTCCTTCTGTGATGTTACTAGGAATGATTATTGCCAGACACCCTAATTCTCTCATTGCTTATTAGCTAAAATACTTCTATTAAAAATATATCCCATCAACTATTTAGTTATCTTGGAGTACAGTTTGTATAGAAAAAGTGGGATAGATGCCTTCACCAGTGTTTAAAACAATAAGCTCAGAGTTCCTATTACGGCTCAGTGGGTTACGAACCCAACTAGTATTCACGATTCCTGGCCTTGCTCAGTGGGCGGGGAATCTGGCATTGCCATGAGCTGTGGTGTAGGTGGCAGACACAGCTCAGATCCTGCATCGCTGTGGCTGTGGTGTAGACTAGTAGCTGCAGCTCTTACTCGACCCCTAACCTGGGAACTTCCATATGCCGCAGGTGAGGCTCTAAAAAGCAATCAATCAATCAGTCAATCAATAATCTTGTTTACTAGCATCCTCTGGAGGTGGCACAGTGAGGTGTTTGAGTATTGTTATAAACTCATGAATATAAACGTATTTTGTGTGTTTCAAAACATGGCAGGTATTATTTTTATTGTTGCTCAGATTTTTTTCCCCCATCTTTGGTCAGCAGAAACCTTTCATGTTGGTTCCTGAATCCTTTTGATATGATCCCAGTAGTCTTTAATAGCTTCTTGCCTTGCAGTATTCTATAGTTTCTCTGACCCAGATCTGTAATCAGGAAGCCTTCGTTCCTTTTGTGGGGAACAGAAGTTGGGAGACTGCTGTGTGGGCATCTGAGTCCTAGGGGTTTGCATTGCTTCTGGTTTGGTCATTGTTTCCAGGCGTTTTCAGTGGAGAGAGCTAGGGAATTCATTCGTGTAGTGCCAGTTAGATACAAAGCATTGTAACTTCATACTAATGTGTCTGCTTCCCATTCAGGATCACAGGGTATTTTCTTAAATGATCTCCAACTTGTATCTCTAGCTCCTTAGTCCTGTGCTGCAAATTTCATTCTCATGACAGTAATGTAGTTACTCATTTGCGTTATTCCATAACGCTCACAGTTTCTCAGAATGACAATACCAGCATTTACACCGCAACACTGAAAGAGGTTTAGGAATGTTTTTGCAGTTCTTTTGGTATTTCTACTAGAATTGTATGGTCAAATTGCTGTGCCTTTCAGTCCCTTGAAATGGCTTATTTCAATATAGTAGTGCTGTCCGCTCAATGGACTGTTAGGTGTGTTTCATTTTGCTCTCAACTTACAGAAATGTTCTTTTTATTTTATTGTATTTATTTTTTCTTTTTACAGCCGCACCTGTTGCATATGGAAGTTCCTGGGCTACGGGTCAAATCGGAGCCGCAACTGTAGGCCTACACCACAGCCACAGCAATGGCAACACTGGATTCCAGCAGCATCTGTGACCTATGCTGCAGCTTGTGGCAATGCCAGATCCTTAACCCAGGGATCCAACTCACATCCTCATGGAGCTTTGCCGGGGATCGAACTCACATCCTCATGGAGACAGCGTCGGGTCCTTACCCTGCTGAGCCACAACGGGAACTCCAAGATGCATAAGTTTTTGATTCATGTTAGTAATTTTCTTTTATAGATTGAGAGCCTTAAGGGACATTAAAGGTGGCCTGGATCAGACATTTCATTCTTCAGATGAGGAAACTAGTTCCTCTGTTATAAATGTCTCATTCCCAAATGTTTAATCGAGTTAAGTTTCTGAAGTAAAGAGCTGTCAGTTAGGAAGTCCGTTGAGGGAAAATGTCACGGACCTTGCTCATGGGTTCATCTCCTTACTCGAGCAGGGTGCTGACTTTCCTCTTCCGCTAATCCATCAGTCGTTTAGCAGTGGAAATGAGGAAAGGGCCCAGAAGTTTAGGTTGGGCACTTGGAGACCCACAGCTTCCACCACCCCCTAGCCATACTTCATTCCTCTTGAAAAAGTTTTAAAAGAACACTCTTGGGTGTTTTACAGAGTCCAGGAGCTAAAAATGGATCTATTTGTGTAAATAGTCTAATGTGATTTAGTGGTTAGATACCTGCTGAGGGCTTGGGAGGAGAAATTCAGGCATTAAAAACAGGTGTTGATGAAAACCCCTGAAACTTGAGGGCAGGTCGAGAAAAACTGAGAGTCATTTTAGAAAGTCTGAACAAAGGCTTTATATTCTGCCCTCTTTCACGCATAAACTGCCTCATTACTTAACTCTTAGTTTTGTGCTTAGTGACATCGTCTTTACGGCTGAGTGAAAATATAGAGCCTTTTGGCTCCTTGACCTAAGATCTTCAAGGATCTTGGCCACCCACCAGGTTCTGGGCCATTCCGACACATTCTTCCTTTATTTACAGTATTTACAAGTTCCGTTTTCACATGCAGGATCTGCTAAGTTGGAAGGAGATATTATAGAGTTAACGTGCTAATTGGGGAGCTCACGGGGGTGATGCTTTTTATTTAAATCTACTCCCCCCCCCCTTATTATCATATGTGGAACAGCTCCAGAGTCACTCCCTGTCTGGGGGGTTCGAAGTACCTAGAAAGGTACAAAGCACATGTTCTCTGGGTGGTAACACGCCAAGAACCTTGCCTTCAAGGGTGATAACTCGGGCAGCTATTTAGCTTCCTTATGTTAACAGTTAAAATACACCCCCGAGTTCTCATGGAAGTAATGCTGGGCCCTAGTCCACATAGCCTTTGGTCAAATAACTTTGTTACCTGGCCGACAGCCCTGTTTCCCGCCTGTGGACCGACGCTAAAGGACTGCTGTTCGTGCTGTCTCTGCCTGGCTCCTTTCACTCATCACAGGTCACCTGGCCCTCTTGCCCCTTAGTTTCCTCATTGGTAAAATCGCTAGAGTCTGTTTACTCCCAGCTTTAGAGGGAATTACCTTTAAATAAAATATCGAAAATAAAATTTGTACACTATAGTTCACAGTGGTGTCCCCCCCATGACCTTTTTAGTGTTAAACTTCCAGATATCTTTCATCACATATGTCAAAGTAGATCTCACCACTAGTAGGGCTAATAAGGCTGTAAGTAGACATGCTGTGGTCCTACCCTGTTTTCTTTTTATTTGTTAGGAACCTTGGAAGGTGAAAGATAGGTAAAGCGTCAGAACAGTGGCTGGGGATGCTCATTAAGTATGAGTGATGTGACCACACTGACACAAACGCCCTGACCTTATACTTGAGCCCCTCTAGTGCCAGTCTTCTCAAATGTTTGCCTGACTTTGAGTTTCTCCTCTGTGCCAGTTGCTGGATTCAATGCTGCTCACTGACTTCTGATGATCTTAGACTCACGGAGGAGACAGATAGCAGACACAGGCTCTCACCGCCTTTGCTCTGGCTTCTTTAGAATCTAGAATTTGCTGTTTCTGGCACAAAACTGTCTTTCAAGTCATCAGGTGCTGTCCTCTCATGACACTTTATGCTCATTCCTGAATGTCACTCAAGAACCACAGGCTATTTATCACTGAAACTTTACTCTGCACAGGTAGTACCTGGAACAAAGCATAGACCTCATAAATATTTGCTGAATGAAGGCATGAAGAGCTTTGGGAGACCAGATTTCAATATTTATTGAGTGTTTTTGCTTCACACTTGCGGGTACGCAGGCATGGGTCCTTTTGCGCAGTGTTGGTTTGAATCTAGGTCTTTTCAGTCTGTGTCTTACCTTAAAAATAACTCTGGATTCTTGTGGAAATCAACAACTGCTTCCCAAAGCCACTTTCACAAAAGAGGCCAACTGTGGCTCCTGTTCTGGTGACTGTGTGCCTTCAGCTGTCCTCTTGGCAGTCAGCTTCCATTTAACCCCTAGCCTGGGCACTTCCCTGAGAAACAAAGGAATGACAGGGGATTGGCTACCCAACTATGATGTTAAGAGAGTAAGAGTTGATATTGGGGTGTTTTCCATTTTGCCTCCTGTCCTGCTTTTGGTTCGATTTCCCCATTAACCCTTATTTCTCTCACTGGCAGATTGAGTTTGTAATTGCTTTTCAACTTTGCAACCATTAGGATTTGTAAATTGTAGCCAAGAAAAGCTTCTAAAGATTAATTTAGTAAAAGGCATGTTGATCATGTATGGCAGATGAAATAGCACAGTTGAAAAAGTAGATGTATGCTTACACAACTATAAAAACTATAAAAATATGCATATGATGAGAAAAGAATTACTTGACAAAAATTCTTGGAGAATTTATGGGGGAAATGTTAAGAGCTTTGTGGCCCATGAGAAACCACTGAACTACCAAATATGTTTTTGGGGGGGCGTGGGGCAAGTGGGTGCTCGCGGTCTATGAGTAACTGTGGGTGATTAGCTTAAAACCTTAAAATTCTGTAATTTGGTACAAATGTTACTTGAACTTGTGTAGATTTGGGGTATACGCTTACTATGTTTTGAATAATACCCTTTAAAAGATGACTTCACAATATTATTGAGAAATAATTGTATTCGAAAACTCTTTTCGTAGACCTTATTTTACTTACAGCACTGATACATCAAAATTCTTGTACTTTTAAATGTGTATTTCATGCTGCAATACAGCAATGTTAAGCTGCTTTTAAAATGTACCTGCAGTGTTAATAAATTTTCAGGATGTTTAAAAACGTTTCATATGACAGTAAAGAGCCCTTCTGTCTTTTTAAATTTAACCTTGCAGCGTTTTAGGATCCGATTTTTCAATTGAAAAGTGCATTTGTAGGGCATTGCTAGGACCCGTGTTTCTTTAGATAGTCTGTCTTGAGAGGAAAGCAAGAAATAGGAATTTAAATTAGTTTTCCTTGAGAGACATTGGAAATATTAAGTCGTCTTCTTCAGGGTAAAGGCCCTTGAGTTTCTGTTGGTTGTAATAACATCCTGTGATTATCACTCTGATTAGGTCTGATCCAACTTTGTCTTCAGATTGGACTTGAATTTGCTGAGTATCTTCTGTGTATCAGGCACTTTGTTTTTCTCATTTGACTCCCAGAACCTCACATGACAGGTATTATCACTCTTCGTGTGTAAGGAAAGTAAAGGCCAGCCGGTGAAGGAATTGCACAGGTTCAGTAAACCGGTAGGCGGCAGAGCGCAGTTTGGATGCCAGGTTCAGATGCTCCTTGAGCATTTTCCACCAGAGCATGCAAACATGTGTTTTTAGTTTTTTGCATTTTCCACCAGAGCATGCAAACATGTATTTTTATTTTTTTAAGTTTTTACTGAAGTATAATTGATTTACAGCATAGCGATAATTTCTGCTATACAACAAAGTGATTCAGTTATGCATGTACACACATCCATTCTTTTTCAGATTCTTTTCCCATATAGATTAGCACAGAATATTGGGTAGAATTCCCTGTGCTGTGCAGCAGGTCTCTGTACTCCTTTTTTTATTTAATTTCCTCGTTTACTTAAATCAGTCAACTTTTGCTCAAGTTCCATCCCTTATAAACTAGCTTAAGTGTTCCTGCAGCAGTTTTACATCATCTGACTGCTGTACTTTCTCAGGGCAGAAGAAACTCCAGACACATCATGCCTGTCTCCTTTTCTGCCTTACATCAATCATTCCTTTCCATGGTTTTCGAGAACAAGGACCCTTTTATCAGTATTTAAAATTGAGAAAACTTTTTCTTTTTTGTCTTTTTTAGGCCATTCCCACTGCATATAGAGGTTCCCAGGCTAGGGGTCTAATCGGAGCTGCAGCTGCCGGGCTACGCCACAGCCACAGCAATGCCAGATCTGAGCCGCATCTGCTACGTACACCCCAGCTCACAGTAAAGCCGGATCCTTAACCCACTGAGCAAGGCCAGGGATTGAACCCTTGTCCTCATGGATACTAGTCGAGTTCATTGCCACTGAGCCACAAAGGGAACTCCTAAAATTGATGCATATGTAGTACCTATAATTCTTCTCTAAGAAAACCGAAGAATACTAACAGTGAACAGATAGGTATCTGCCACCCAGCTAAAGAAGCCTCGCCTCCAGTACTGCCACTTTGACGGCCCCGTGCACACCTCCTGACCCAGTCCCTGGATTCCCCATGTAGGTAACTCTGCTGAATTATATCTGTTACACCTCTGTCTTCATAGAAAGTATCGCTTCCCACACCCCACCCCTAAAACACGCACATACATATTTCTTAGTGACTTTATTTGTTACGTGGTGTTTTTTTTTTAAATACTATTTAAAAGGAACTGTGCTCTCTGTGAGCCTCTGCAGCCTGCTTTTCTGATGCAACATTATCTTTTTGAGATCTGTCCACATTGTACGTATGGCTGTTGTTCGCTCATGTTCTGCTACTTGCATAGTTTTCCCGTGGTGAATCAGAACCTACTTGTTCAGCTGCTGATGGGTTATTTTGATTTGCTTGCTGATGGACATTTAGCTTATTTTTGTTTGTTGCTTTAAATATTCTTTTATGTGTTTCCTGACTACCCACCAAAGAATTTTCCTAGGGAGTACACTAGGAGTAGAGGGCTGAGCATACTTTTTTTCTGTCTTACTGGGTGAGGCCAGATTGTTTGCCGAAGCCATTCTGTGTGTTACCAGCACAGCATAAGAATTACAGCCACGTGGTATCATCTAGATTTTGAGGTTTATCAATCAGTGGTTGTAAAATACTGTCTCATTAAATTGTTACTGGCATGTTCCTGATTTTAATGAGTGTGAGCATATTTTCATATGTTTACTGGCAACTTGTGCTTACTGTTTTCTCAAATACCATATTTTTTTGAGTTGTCTTTTGTTGTTTTTGTTTTTTTTAGCAATCCTTATATATTTTGAATATTGACTTTAATTAGTTATGTGTTTGCAAATATATGGAGTCTTACGTGTTATCTGGAGCTATCATCTAGCCAAGACTCTTATTTTTTAAAATACTCATTGAGACTCAGTAAGTTATTGTTGTTATTCTTTTCCCAACTTTCCAGCAGGACTCTAAGCCGCTGTATATTCAAGAAAACACCTAGTACTTCCTTGAATGATGGTAGAGAATGTTTCGCTGAATTTTTCTTTTGATGGCTTTTGTTCTGTAATAGAGATAGGCGATTAATCTTTTTATAGAATTTGCAATTCTAGGTTTACTTGCAAAGGTTCTATGTAAATCATTAACAGAAGTTTATATTTGATATTTGAATTCAAGGAAAATTATTTTCACACCATAATAACTAACACCACATTTTCTACATTTATGTTTCCAGCAGGAGAATGTTTATGATTGAGGATTATGTTCAGCATTTATTACTGAAAATCCTCATACAGAGTCCCAATTGTTTCAATGATTTTATGAGAAAAGAACTGTAGGTATGATATGTCTCTTGTCTAGAAAAATATAGAGGAATTCCTTTTATAGGAAAATTTTGAAGTTACTTGGATAAAAACAAAAAAGAGTTGTTATCTTATTTTCATTTCATAGCTGATTTGAAATGCATGATACAAATGGAATTGTTGCTAGGTTATTACTCCTCATTACTTTGATGTATATACAGCTTTATGAGGGAGGCTAAATGAATTCCCTTTCTGAAATATCAAACTAATGATAGTAGAGTTCACAGGCATTCCATTTTACTTTTTAGAGTTTTGGGGGCCAGTTTTTTTTTTGTCTTTTTGCCTTATCTAGGGCCGCACCCGCGGCATATGGAGGTTCCCAGGCTAGGGGTCTAACAGGAGCTGTAGCCGCCGGCCTTCGCCACAGCCACAGCAACGCGGGATCCGAGCCGCGTCTGCGACCTACACCACAGCTCACAGCAACGCCGGATCCTTAACCCACTGAGCAAGGCCAGGGTTCGAACCCACAACCTCATGGTTCCTAGTCGGATTCGTTAACCACTGAGCCACGATGGGAACTCCGGGGGCCAATTTTAAAGGGCAAGCATATAACAAAAGGTTTTATTAAACATCATTTTTGCTTTTGTTTTAACCTGAAAAAGAAATCATTGCCTGGTATGTATATTCTTAGGAAAAAAATAGTAGAGGTTACACTGAGCTGCAAAAACAAATTTTTAATGACATAAAAATCAAAACCACATAGAACCTAATTTTTCTACTAAAAAAGTATCTCCTGCTTAGTTTCAGGTTTCATATATCATCAATACCAGTTGCACTCTTTTTTTTTTTTTTCTTTTAAAACATATTAAATGAGCTTATAACTTGTTTCTGATAATTTTGTTGAAATCTGGTGTAATTCACACCAGACTTTGGGACATAATCTTTAGAGGAGTCTGAAAATAGACATGTAACAGGAAAATTAGATCCTTTGTTTATAGTGTGTGGTGAAAACTAGGTTTTGTGCTTATAGTCAGACCTGTCCTTAGTGATCTGGACGGATGTCTTGATAAAATGAGAGCTCAGAGGGATTCTTGGCAGTGGCTCAGAGGTAAACAAGAAGGAATCAGTAAAACAAATGTGTAGTGTTCTTCAAGTCTTGAAAAATAATTTGACCCTGTTTTTCTCGTTTCTTTTCATTTCCTATTAAATGTCTTCTTCAGACTGCTGAAGATGCAAGCTTCTTTGTTTACCAGCTCTGGGAAATATTTTCCTATTCAAAGGCTTTTGTTCCATAAGACTCAGCTCTTCTCACATGGGTCAGTCTGAATACATGAAACTCAAGCAAATGCCTCAAAAGACGTGGGTTAACTGTTTTATATTTATGTTTTACGGTAGGAAAATTTGGTGGAGAAAAACATAGATGTTATGGTTTGTATCTTATCTGGAAGAAGGCTGTGATTCTCTCAAACACGTTTTGCTATACTATGAAATTCCCAGAGGCAGGATTTTGTTGTTTTATATAGTGTTTGGAAGAGATATCAAAATGCCTGATACTTTACTCACATTAAATTTTCCTCTGGCATAGATAATAACTGAAGGAATTTCCACCAACATAAATACATTGGAAGGAATAGTGCTACATTTTTCTGCCTTTTTAATTTCAATTTTTTACTAAAATTGAATGATTTCTACTACTTAAAGTTTTGTTTTCTCTATTATACTCTTTGTTAGCCATAGTTAAGGAATAAGAGAGTCCCCTTTTTTTGAAAGACAAATGACCATTTATGGATAAGCTTAAAAGGAAATGTCATTTACTCAAAAAAGTTAACTGCAGTGATTGATTCATTGTAATCAGATCAAGAAAGATTATTATTGTGTCATTAATTGCAGCATAGCTGAATTTGTAGCAGTGTTAGCTGGTGATGTATTTTCTGTTTTAGATTTTAATCTATAACAATAAGATATCTGTAACTATAAAAATGCATGTGAATGGCTTCAACCTTCTTACAACTTAGGGGAAATTATAGAGAGATTGGAGGTTTTTCATTATGATTTTTCACACTCATTGCCAAATAAGTATGGTCATTGATTTTTTTTTTTTTTTAATAATGAGGATATCCAGAGCTAATTCATTATTGGTACTGGCCATCCTGCATTTGGATATTTGATTTCTATGAGTTTATATAATTGGAGTCCTTTTTATAACAGAGAATAGGAAAGTGAACATTTATTCTTGTTATAACATTGGAGTATAAACTTAAAGGAGAACACCAGGTTCCATTCATATACAGTGAGCGGCTAAATACATTTATTGAACTTGTCTTTTCTAGTTTTCTGTATTATTTTAAATATAAATTCTAAGTTTAGAACTCAGATATTTTGGGTATTAATGTTGATTTCCAATAAGCTAGTAATGGACTCTTAGAGTTTATTTGTAATTCACACCAGACTTTGGGACACAATCTTTAGAGGGATTGGGTTTGATAGCAGGAAGCCAAGTGGCATTTGTCTCTGACATTTGAGCTAGCTCACCATATCCCAGCCACAAATATGCATAATAGAAGAATGAGAGCTCTGTTGGGCATGTGGTTCGACATGAGACTTTTTTAACCAAGGGATCTTAGTCTGCACAACTCTGTTGAAAGTTACTGGATTTATTTTAAAATGTTCTGGTTGCCAGCAGTAGGGACGCGATCTGAGCAGAGGAAAAGAATTCAGCTAGAGTGTGATATTGACATATTCTCAGAGTGAGTGAGCAAACCAGTCTTAAGTTTGGTTCTACATCAGGTTGACACATGAGACACTGAATGCCTTTTAAATCTAATATGTGAGCAAAATAGTGAGGCATAAAAGCTTCTTATGGGCTTGAAGCTTTGTAAGAGACTGGAAGCTTCTTTAAGATCTTCCACTTCCTCTGCAGAGCCTGTTAGGATGGAGGATACTGATAACTGCCTACCATTAAATGTCTCCAAATGAATTTGTTTTGAAAGATGAGATGTGATGAAATGAGTCTGCAACCAAGTACTTCGATTATCTACCTGAAATCTGGGTAAAGTAACTCTCCACTGTGAAATTCTAAAGAAAATTAAATAATTATATTAACTTGGTTAAAAAGGAATGATGATTTTCAGCATGCAAAGTTTTCTCTGTTTTATCATTTCTCAGTAAGGAGATTGGTTACATCATTGCTTGAGGATAAATCCACAAGCTTTACATTCATTTAAGGTATTAAAATGGATCTTTTGTTATTTTATTACAAGTTCTGTCATTGTCATCTTAATGCTTTCTCTGCATCTCTTACCTGGTGTTTACTTACTTGCCATGTTATATATTCTTCTACTCTTAATAGTTCAGAGCTTTCTCTTAGGTATTGCCAGAGATCTAAAAATCAAATTTATATCCTCTATCCAATAAAATAGGGAGACGGTTTGTTTCATTTTTTTCTCATTTTATATTTTAATTTTCAGGTTTTGGCAGTTTATTCTGTTACGTAGAATGTGATTTCACTTTTACCAGTAGTTGTTACGTGGCTGAGTTGAAAATTCCATTTGTAACTAATACAGTTTTTGGTATCTTCTTACTTCTTTTAACATTTACGCACCGTTATTTAAGAGTAGCAAACACTTGCCCAGAATTTTGTGTTTGGTAATTATCATCTTTTTTTTGTGGGGGGGTGTCTGCACCTGCAGCATATGGAAGTTTCCAGGCTAGGGGTCCAATTGATGTTGCAGGCCTACACCACAACCACAGCAACACAGGATCTGAGCCGCAACTGCGACCTACACCACAGCTCATGGCAACGCCAGATCCTTAACCCACTGAGCAAGGCCAGGGATCAAATCTGCATTTTCGTGGTTACTAGTTGGGTTCGTTACTGCTGAACCATGACCAGAGCTCTGGTAGTTCTCTTGATTGAGTGTGCATTCTAGCTTTTTGCAGGGCACTATACCAGGCAGAAGTCTTCTTTGACTTATTTCTGGAGAGCAGCACAGAAGAGGAGAGAAACCCTCCTCTGCCTCCTCTCTCTGCTCGGTTACCAGCCCCGTGTTACACAGCACAGCGAGCTGGTTATCGTTATAATTAGTGCTAATTAGAAAAAACTCTGTAGTGGACAGAAGTTGAGGTGGATGTGGGTGGATAGAATTGGGGGCAGAGAGAGTCCCTGAAGTATGATAAAGGAATGTAGATATCCTGAGATTCTGATCATTGTGTGAATACAAAGGAATCAAGCGAGTAAAAAGTTATCCAGGCTGTAGAAAAACGTTGGCTGTATACATTTGGATTATGGTGCATCATCCTGTGATTCTAGATAGCTTTGTAAATGGACTTGGTTCTGCTTTGACCTTTCAAGTTCAGATAAAAGAAGGAAGAGGAATTTCTTGGCAGCTGCGTGGCATAAGTAAATAACTGGAGTTGCTTCCCTCAAGATGGGGAAGAGAAATCCCTTTGGCTTAAAAAAAGACAGGAAAATTCCAAATGGCCACTTGGAAATTTTCTCCTTAAAGAAAGAAAGAATGCGCCAAGGGAGGGGAAAGATAAATGAATTAACAAGCAAGCATTAAACCTAGGAGGAATATTTATATTATCTGTGTCTTACGGTTTCCTGTAATTGTCATACAACATAGCACTTTTCTTAAGCGGCAGCATACTGTAAATTCTTCCTGATCTACATTGCTTAATATTAGTGTTAAAACTGAATAGCAAGTCCAGATATAGACCCAGAAGAACTGGGAAATTTTGTATATAATAAAAATAGCGATTCAAGTCAGTGGAAAATGGATTACTCTGTAAACAGTGTTTGACCCATAGATAGTTATCTGAAAAAATTAAGTTATGCCCTACCTCATACCTAACACCAAAAGAAATTCCACAGGCGTCAAGGGTCTGGTCATTAAAAATAAAATTAATGTAATTACCAGTGGAAAATTTAAAACAATATGTATCTTTTTAATGCTGGAGTCAGAAAGCCTAAGTATGACCTCAAACCCAGGAACCCTTAAAAGAAAAGATGAATGAATCTAACAATATTAAAAACACATCCTGCCTGTAAAGAAAAATACAAGCAAAATTAAAGACAAACGACAAACTGGGAAGAAAATTTCCAACTTGTGTAATGAACAAGGTACTAAATAGTCTTAAAATATAAAAGTTTCTTGAAAAACATATTTTTGAAAAACAACCCAGTTGGATAATAGACAAAGGCTATAAACAGTTAACAGAAAATGAAATATAAATGGCTTTAAACTTACATAAAAGTATTCAGCCTCATTCATAAGTTGCAAATAGAAACTGCTGCAAAGTGTAAATTAACACAGAGTTAAACATTTTCAAATGCACATGACCTTTACTCAAGAGTTTCATCTCTAAGAATTTATCCTAGAAATATAATTGCATGTGTCTAGAGTGTATGTATATATATATAGTTATAGATACATAGATATACAGGGTTACTTGTTAAACCGTTGTTTGTAATAGCAAAAGAGGGAAACTGCCCAAATATTCATTAATAAAGATTAGGTACAATTTTCATACATCTGTGCAGTGGAACATTAAGTAGTCATTAAAAAGTTGGGGCCACCTTGTTATGCACTAATATGGAAGGACCTCCAGAATATATTGTGGAAAAACTGTATGTGGAATAGAGTATATGGTAAATAACCAATGTGTAAAACATACATAATTATTGTATAGGTAACACAGACTGTCTCACACTTTATGTAAGATGCACAAGAGACTAGTAAGAGTAGTTGCTTTTTAGAAGGAGAATTGGGTGGGGTGGGAAGGAGATAGACTTTTTGTTGTGTGACTACCTTTACCTTTTGAATGTTGTCACATGTACAAGTATAATCTATTCCAAAATACATCTTATAAAAAGACAAAAAGCAAAAGAGGAAAGAATGTAGATTTGTTTTCATTGAATTTACTGTGCATGCTGTGCAAAAATTACCTGCTTTCTTGAGCATTTGAGTATGGTAGTAGATAAATACAATCCTAAAGTTTAGGTTTGTTTGTTTGTTTGTTGCTGTTTTTCCTGAATCTTACATTGCCTTAGGACCATTATTTTGAATGTCAGTTTTCATTGTACCCTCAAGATATAGACATGTTAATTAATAGAAGTTATAAATGATAACAATTTATTACATGTATTTTTTCCCTACATCAATTTTTTAAGGAAAAATGGTTAAAAGTCAGACAGTTCACATAATAAAATCGTTATTAACTAAAATTTGAGGTTCTTTTTTTTTCCTGTGAGAAAACTGAGCAAAATAATTAGCAAGGTAATGTTTAATATTAACATACAACTTAAATGTACTGACTTTTTAAAGTCACATTTGGAGTGGTTGCTGTTAGTAGTCATTTCTACAAGTAAGTCAAATCAAAAGCATAACAGGGAGGGAGTTCCCGTCGTGGCGCAGTGGTTAACGAATCCAACTAGGAACCATAAGGTTGCGGGTTCGATCCCTGCCCTTGCTCAGTGGATTAACGATCCGGCGTTGCCGTGAGCTGTGGTGTAGGTTGCAGACACGGCTCGGATCCTGCGTTGCTGTGGCTGCGGCGCAGGCCAGTGGCTACAGCTCCGATTAGACCCCTAGCCTGGGAACCTCCACATGCCGCGGGTGCAGCCATAAAATGACAAAAGGCAAAAAAAAAAAAAAAAAGCATAACAGGGAAAATAAGGATCTAACCAAAGAAATGTTTTCAATAAGTATATGTTACATGACACTGATATATGTTACAGGTTTTTCTAAGGAGCCAATCCTTTGCGTTTATCACGAGAACATACTGAAAATTTAAGTGATGGAAACTGACCATTCTTCTCAAACTTTTCTAGACGTTTGACTTTTTTTAGCCTATTTCTTGAATCTCTCAAACTTTTCTTTCTTTATTATAAAACAGGTACATGGTCCGTGGATAAATACAGGTGGACAGCAGACCAACAAAGTTCTCAAAATATATTTTTCCTGGCAGGACATTTTGGGGTAATTACACATTTGGGTCAGAGTTTGAAGGTGTAGATGATATTATTAGCAAATTCAACACAATTTAAATCGCTCAGTGCCTTCTAAAATATTAAATTAAGGACTTTTGTAATTAAGAGCATAAACAGCTGTTTTTGTCACTGTAGAGTTTCAGAGCATTGTAAGCCATTTCCATATGCTACTAACTTGCTCTTCTTCCCACTGTGTATGACAGGAAATCGAATAGACGGTGTGGTTCTTTACTAGACTTTGCATTTTTAGGGTTATAATCTCCTAAATTATTTCCTTGCCAATATTAACAGAACACTGACCTATCCCAAGGCTACTGTAGTAGTACAAATAAGTTGAGTCTGAGATGGAGCTCTCCAGAGGACTACTTGAATAGTGAAGTGTGTAGCACTGTTGCTTTTAACAAAGGTGAACCAAAGGACAGCTGTTGGAAAGGGAAGCTACACTTGAAATTGGAGAAAGCTCTTCTCCAGAAGGGCCCCGTTGCTTAGTACAGTGACTGAGTTAAAAAGGAAACAGTTGAACTTGATCTCGATACACCAAGTCAGTCTAGACATTGAGATTGGGGTAGAACCTTTCAGTCTGCAGTCTCTCTGTCAGATAAGTGGTGGAAGTTATAGAACTGGAGAGCTCAAAGATGCTTAGAGATCCTTTTGACCAGTCTCCTTTCTTTAGAGATGAGGGACTTGAGAAGGAATTTGATTTATACAGAGAATCAGGATTAGAACTCACAGCTTTTTATCTAAAGTCTGACATCCTCGCTCCCCCTCACAGGCAGGTAAGAGTGAATGTATCGGTGTGATAGTTTAACTTTATTTCTTAGCTCCCTTTGGGGGTCGCCCCTGAACTATGGTTGAGGACCTGAAGTGAGGCTGGTGGGCCATGAACAAGGAGACAAAAAAGCATCAGAGGTAGACGACATGGTCGTGTCGGTCCCTTGACTAAGGCCGTGAGAGGCCAAGACTTGGTTTTTTATAGAAGAGTGACCTACTGAATATGTGTTTTTACGAGGTTACTCTGGCTGCAATATGCAGCACTTCGGGGAGTCACCGGTCACTGTGAGGTCATTAGGAAAATGGTGTCTGGAACCAGGATGGTGTGGCCTGAGTGGCGGGAAGGAGCGGGCTAAGAGTGATACTTAAATACTTAAGACATTTTTAGAGATTGGGGCATTCGTCTCACGCTATTTGATAAGCTTATTCTTATTTCATTTACTTGCTGTTGTAGCTCTCTGTTGTGTATTCTTGCCACGTAATATCTGTAGGGAACTGTAGAGTCTTGGGATATTCTATACGCTAAGCATCAAATGCGGTAAGTGTGGGGATATCACTTAAAATATGTAATGTAATAGTTTGCGTCTACCAACCCCAAGCTCCCAGTCCGTCCCCCTCCTCCCCCCTCCCCCGGCAACCACAAGTCTGCTTTCTCCATGTCCATGATCTGTTTCTGTTTTGTACATAGGATCATTTGTGCTATTTTTTGGATTCCACATAAAAGTGATATCATATGGTATTTGTCTTTCTCTTTCCTACTTCACTTAGTATGCGAATCTCTAGTTGTACCCATGTTGCTGCAAATGGCATTATTTTGTTCTTTGTATAATTGAGTAGTATTTGGTGGAATATGATGGAAGATAGTATAAAAAAAGAATGTGTATATATGTATGACTGGCTCACTATGTTGTACAGCAGAAATTGACACAACGCTATCAATCAGCTACACTCTAATAAAAAGAAAAAATTAAAGACCCGTGAAAAATTCAGGCTAAAAAAATTGTATGTGGAGTTCCCATTGTGGCTCAGTAAAAACGAATCTGACTAGTAGCCATGAGGACTCAGGTTCAATCCCCGGCCTAGTTCAGGGGGCTAAGGATCCGGCATTGCCGTGAACTGTGGTGTAGGTAGCAGATATGGCTCAGATCCTGCATTTCTGTGGCTATGGTGTAAGCTGGTGGCTACAGCTCCAATTTGACCCCTAGCCTGGGAACCTCCATACGCGGTGGGTACAGCCCTAAAAAAAAAATATATATATATATATATATATATATATATATATATATATATGTAATGTATACAGAGTTCACATTTAAATATTAAATAAATGTATTTAGGTATCATGATTGGCACTTAAATTTTATAAAGAAACAATTTCAGGAGTTCCTGTCGTAGCTCAGTGATTAATGAACCCGACTAGGAACCATGAGGTTGCGGGTTCGATCCCTGACCTTGCTCAATGGGTTAAGATTCTGGCATTGCTGTGAGCTGCAGTGTAGGTTGCAGACGCGTCTCGGATCCCGCATGGCTGTGGCTGTGGTGTAGGCCGGCAGCTACAGCTCCTGTTAAACCCCTAGCCTGGGAACCTCCATATGCCGCGGGTGCGGCCCTAAAGAAAGAAAAGAAACAATCTCAGATTATAAGTGACTTCAGGATTTTTTAGTAAGGGAGCAGGATGACATTTGACAACTTTTTATGGCATTTAGAAATGTCTTTTGTTGATTGTGGATTTTCCTATCTTTCTGGACTTGGTGAGGGATTGGAATTTGCAGCTCCAAATTGCAATTTGTATCACTTGCTCATCCCCTTTTTTTTTTCCCTTCCATATGGTCTCTGCCCTCTGCCCTCAGTGCCTGCACCATCCCTCTTCTCGTCCCCTCTCCCAACAAGGTTATTGGGAGGCACACGTCAGAATTTGTATACCTTTCAATGCGTGTATCAACCCTCTTAAGTCCCATTCACACATGCAGGCAGACTTTTACCGGGCATGTTTTTCTAGGCTAATTTTTCCTCAAAATAAATTTTCCAAGAAGGAAAATCCTAAATATTTTCAGCTTACACCGTTTTGGGCTTTGGCCCTCCAGAATTATCATATGATTAAAGGGCATTTGTGGAACAGACTTTTATTGCATTCATTCGTTTATTCCCTTGAAATATGGTGAGCACTTTGCGTGCTGTTTGTTATTTAGGTTTGTTCATATATGGCTATGTAAATAATTAATATGTGGTCTCTTGGTATGCTTTTGGGATTCACAAAATTATCCAGAAAACAATACTTATAAATACTGAAAAATGTGACCTTAGGTTGTTAAATTTAGGGTTGGGTATATAGGTAGTATATTAGAAAACATTACTTTTTATTCCTGTTTCCCGTTTATGATAGCAATAAAGTCTGTCCATTTTAGCTTTTCTTTTTTTTAATTGAGGTGTAGGTAACTTACAGTGTTGTACTAGCTTTAGGTTTACATCGAGGTGAATCAGTTACATATATACATATACCTATTCATTTTTCCCATATAGATTATGATAGAATGTTGAGTGGGTCCCTGTTAGTTATTTCCTCTTTATATGGTACTGTGCATGTGCCAGCCCCATCCTCTCAGTTTATCCCTCCCGCCCCTCAGTTTCCTCTTTTTTTGTTTTTGTTTTTGTTTGTCTTGCGGCATATGGAGGTTCCCAAGCACAGCGATGCTAGATCCGAGCCAGATCTGCGACAGTAATGTTGGATCCTTAACCCGCTGAGCTGGGGCAGGGATCGAACCCACAACCTCATGGTTCCTAGTCAGGTTCGTTTCCGCTGTGCCACGACGGGAACTCCCCAGTTTCCTCTTTGGTATCCCTAGGTTTGACCTCAAAAATCTTTGAGTCAGTTCCTACCCTACAGGTGAGCTCTTTTGTATCCTTTTTTAAGTCAGATTCCACATAAATAAGTGATGGCATATGATATCTGTCTTTGCCTAGGTTACTTCACTTAATATGATAATCTCTGGGTCCATCAATGTTGCTGCAAGGGACATTATTTCATTCTTTTTTTTATGGACAAATAATATTCCACCGTATATGTGAGCCACATCTTCTTTATCCAGTCCTCGGTCAGTGGACGTTTAGGTTGTTTCCATGTCTTGACTATTGTAAATAGTGCTTCAGTGAACATTGGGGTCCATGTATCTTTTTGAATTATGCTTTTCTCTGGATATATACTCAGGAGTAGGATTGCTGGATCATATGGTGGTTCTATATTTAGTTTTTTTAAGGAATCCCCATATTGTCCTCCACAGTGGTTGCACCAGTTTACGTTCCCACTGACAGTGGAGAATGTCTGCTTTTTCCCTCATGCGCTCCGGCATTTATTTTATGCAGACTTTTTGATGATAGCCATTCTGACTGCTATGAGGTGATAACCTCATTGTAGCTTTTCTTTTAATAAATACTGATTTGGTTTGGCACAACAAATAAAACTTTAAATAATATATTTTTTAAAGGCAGCAACAAAATACTTCACTGAAGCCTATAAATAATAATAGCTCTTTTCTTGATTATTGAAACATTTATAATCTGATCATTTTTTGTCTCATCACATATTCTTTTGTTTCTAAAGCACCAAGGCGTGTATTTTGGCTTCTGAAGCTTTATAAGGACGTGTGATTTGGGGAGTAATTGATGCCGGCTTTATGGAAAACACTTACTAAGCTACTTCTTTGACTAAGTGCAGGATTATAGTGACCTAGTTGATTGTGGTTCAGCACTCCTTTCAAAAGAGAAGGAGAAATGGAAATTTTGGAGGAGCTGGAGTTTATGAGGTGTGTATTTCATAGTTCTCTTTAAAAGGAAGCACTGTCTCCATTTTCGCTTTACTTGCAGCTCAGTTAACTTCTGAAATGCAAATGTCAAAGTAGTTTGAAGACCCAGAATTGGAAGTGGGCACATGTAATTGGCAAATAGAGGAACTGTTTGATTCTTTTCTCTCTATTAACAATTAGGGTTTTTTCCCCTTAAAGTTACAAGCAGGAGTTGACTCTGCAACTTCTTTTACTGCTTAACCTCCATCCTGTTCATCCTGCCCCCTGTGTTTTCACCGTAAGCTAGAGCCCTTTGCCTCTTGCTCAAAGAATAAGAGAAAACATTAGATAACAACTTTGTCACCTCCTTTCTCCCGTGCCTTTAATTTCTTCCATTATGGTAATTATCCCTACTACCACGGCGGAGAGCTTTTTCTTTCCACAGCAGTCCGGCTGCTGCGTACTGGGTTCATCCCCCTCTATCCACCTGGGGCTTTTATTCTGCCATTTCTTCCTTGTCCTGTCTTCACCTTTTTTTTTTTTTTGGCTCTTTGCCTTATCTAGGGCCGCATATGGAGGTTCCCAGGCTAGGGGTCTAACAGGAGCTGTACCTGCCGGCCTTCGCCACAGCCACAGCAACGCGGGATCCAAGCCACGTCTGCAACCTACACCACAGCTCACGGCAACGCCGGATCCTTAACCCACTGAGCAAGGCCAGGGATCGAACCCGCAACCTCATGGTTCCTAGTCAGATTCGTTAACCACTGAGCCATGAAGGGAACTCCACCATTCTTCTACACAGCTAATTTTTTATAAATCACTCTTTCTCGAAATCCTCTCCTCTCCTGCCTTTCTTACTCCCTCTCTCCTCTGTTCCCCCATCAGCTCTGACTTTCGTCTTTGTCTTATTCCTTTGCTTCCTTCTTCTGCCTCGCCCTTCCCATGCGTTTTGGGATTCTAAAGTGTGTTTAGTCCTCTTCTTTATACTGGGTGGCCACTCTCATTGTCATAACCTCACCTTTTTTTTTTTTTTGCATGCTTATTTCTCCCTTTTCTGGTCTCTGCCTAAAATCTCTGGCCTCTTCTCCAGACTAATTTCCAACATCCTTTTGGAAACTTACAAGATACAGGGAGTTAGGAATCAGGAAACTTTATAAGCATCCTGATAAAAGATGTTGTGCAGCAAAACTCAGCAGTCTCAGAGGAGATGCAGATGTGAGGCGTTCACAGAATATAGTATGAAGGTGGAGCCTTCAGCATCTTACGTCCCGTGATTGGGTTAGTGGGTGAGAAGGGACGACTTGGGAGCTTTTCGGTTCGGTCACTTAAACGTTTGTGGCCCCATTCATTAGGATTTGGAGCACAAGAAAATGAGCAGGATTTTCAGAGATAATAGTTGTATCTTTGAACGTGTCGAGTTTGGAAGTATGCTGGACTTTAGTTACTTGTTGGACCTGTGTGAACACGGAGCTCCACGGGTAGATCTGACCCTGGGCGGGAACCCGTCTGTCGGTGGACTATGAAGACGCAAGGGGGACACATCACAGAAGGTGAAGAGAAGGGCTAATGTCACAGCTTGTCATAAACACCACTCGCATTCCCACCCCTTCCCCAGCTGCTTCTCCACATGTCAGCATCGTAACCATAGCCCATTACTTAACCTTTTCTGAGGGTGCCGTGTCATCTTAACATTCATTGATCCGTGTTTGAATCCCACCTCGCATCAACTGAATTCTCTTTTAATCTTCAAAAGTTAGCCCAAGTAATACCTCCTCAAAGAAACTGTAATGAAGTATAAAAGCGTTTCTCTTTCTCTGTTCCCACAGTCAGAGGCCTGTGATAGCACTTAATTACATTTTTCTGTAACTTACATGTGTAGCCCCATTCCCGTTAGACTGTATTTCCTATGACCGTAAGACGTGTTGGCAAGTTTAGGGCCAAACCTGCTTATCTGTCAAGGTAATATAATTTTTGGTAAAATTTTTAATAATTATATGACTCATTAAAGTACAATAAAAATAAAAATTAATGCTTTACCACGTTAATATTTGAACGTAACACTTAAAAGCCTTATAAAGAAAGTGCCTCTGGGAGTTCCTGTTGTGGCTCAGTGGGTTAAGAACCAACACAGTGTCCAAGAGCATGTGAGTTCAATCCCTGGCCTCACTTAGCAGGTTAAGGATCTGGTGTTGCCATGAGCTGTGGTGTAGGTCGCAGATGCAGCTCGGATCGAGCATTTCTATGGCTGTGGTGTAGGCTGGCAGCTGTAGCTCCAATTTGACCCCTAGCCTGGGAACCTCCGTATGCCACAGGTGGGCTGCCATAAAAAGAAAAAAAAAGGAAAAAATAAAACTAAACAAAGGAAGTGCTTCTGACTTCTTGATTAGGCTATATGGACTTCCTAGAGGAAAGAAACAGCAAATCTAAGTAACCTATAATCTGCCTCCATACTGCTAGTCTTATTTTCATCTCATAGTAAAATACAGAGGCATGATTGCTTTATACTTTACCACTAGATGGCTGAATTACATTGCTTTTAGAAGGAGTGAAGTCTTTCTTGGAGTAGCCTAATATGTAACATTTAACAAAAATATTTGATATATAAGTGTGTATATATATATATATATATATATGTGCACACATACATATATATACACATAAATAATTTAATCTTGAATAGTTGAGCTAATTGGAATTGAGTTGTTTCTTAAAAACTTGTAAAATTTATGCCTTGTATGATTTTAGCTTTAATTTATGAAATAGGTTATATTTTGATAAGACATATAAAAGGCCATTGTATTTTAAAATCATGTTCTTTCACAGAATATCCACAAACATCAGCTCTCAAAGTTTCACACATACCTTGAGGGTGAATTTAAGTTGTTAGAGAAATAGCATCTGTACTATCAGATGAATACATTCACTTTACATTTAAACACAGCGTTTTATAGCATCTGTGTTCAACTACAGTTCAGAAGAAAACAAAAAGATAGTACTCCATGTCTTCCTTTAAATGTCAAACTGTAAAACATTTTTTTTTCCAATTTTTAAGTTTCTTTGACTCAAGTCTTGGTCGTAATCGTCTCTTTTTGGTCAAGGTTCAGAAACATATTAACTTGAACCACATGAAATTGCCGTTTTTATATATCAAAACGGTCAGCTATCAGCAGTTTCATGTAGCTTAACCTAGTAATTTCTTACTGTTTTAGTAATTTTGATTTCTTACATTTCATGCAGTGAGCTGAATAGTTTCTGTCATTTGGGGGTTAGCCTTGGTCAGCTGAAGGCTTGACCTTGACACCTTACTTTCTTCGCTTTTTCTCTGGGATTGTGTGGAAGATACATGCTCAGAAATGCAGTTAGGCAAAGTGACCTTCAGGATGACAGTAGTTCTTTTTCTTTTCCTTTCTTTATGGATTTTATTTCAATTATAAGTGTACATAAATCATCACAAGTCAATTTTACATATTTTGTATCCCAAACCCCCAGTGCATCCCCCCACCCCCCAGATTGTCTTATTTGAAAAACCAAGGTTTTCCAAAGTCTGTGAGTCATTGTCTGTTCTGTAAGAAGGTTCATTGTGTCTTTTTAGTTTTTACTAAAAGCCAGAAAGAGTGTCCAAGACCGTTTTAGTGTAAAGTTAGATGTACTGCACTCAGAAAGTGTAGGCTGGATCTTTGAAATTAGGACGTACAATCTGTGTCTAACGGAATATTTCTGGGTTTCATTTGGTTTTGTTCAAGTGATTGAGCGAAAACGTGGGTCTCAGGTCAACGTTGATTCGCAGTGCATTTTCTCCCTTGGAGTAGCATTAATATAATACTCTAATGATTTTATTCTTAGTACCTGGTGGTAGTGCTAACGTTTAAAAATCTAGCAAGTTTTAAAATAACTGATAAATACATTTGCTATTTTTAACAAAACAGCAGACTGTCTGAAGTGCTGTTTTTGGCAAACTTAAGTGACTGTCACTGAGGCCTTGAATCTCTTCCCATCCCTGTATCCTGACACCATCCTAACACCCTCAGGACAGGCATGCTTCTGACTTGTTTTCTTCCCTGAACTCTGACAAGAGAATCACCCAAACACGTACTCCCTGCTACAGGTGATCTGACCGGTGTTTTGGAATTCTTATGTCAGCCTTATTGTAAGTCTTCCAGCAAAAATGTTGATTAAAAGCATACACAGAACTTTGTATTTGCTTTTTTAAAAAGTGCTAGGACACTGAGGTAGTGTTACAACCATTTGAATGTACCCTGTTCGTGGTGTTTACTTGGTAAACTTGCAGGATAATTTAATTATGAAAGGGAGCCGTCCCCCCGAGAAGCATTTGGATGTTTTTGATGATGGAATTAAATAATTTCTTATTCGGTTCTATTTCACCCATCAAACTAAAAAAGCAGTGTTTGACTGTTTATGCCTCGGGGTTAATAATTGAGAGATACCTCTTAGCAGAGGCGTCTTATTACATTCCTGACTGGGCTGTAATGTCCTCTATGTGAGGAAAAATAATGAATTGTTTTGAGAATAAAAATACAGCATTTGTTAACGAGATAAAAATAGAAAACATCATTTCAGGATTTTTTTTAAAAACTTGCATCGCTTTTTATCTGTGTTGTAGTTACTCCCTCTGTAGATGTGCAGGGAGGCTGTGATGAGAGAACAGAGCTTCCCTTGGATAGCAGTGCGCAGGCTTCATACGGGGCCAGCTGGATGCGAGGCGACACTGAGATGTTACTCCATTTGGATTAGTTAAGGGTACAGATATTTAACATACAAATGGTTAGTGTTATACGAAACGTGCAGTCATGATGGTTATATATTACGTAGTTTCCTAACTTCTCCAGACTACTCCATGCAGACCGGGACCGTCTGAGAAAGGTAACAGGCTTCCTTAATGATCGAGTCATTTAGCACCGTGTAGTAGTAGTTTTCATTTATAGTTTGTCAGTTGTCAGCACAGACATCTCTTCTGGAAATCAGTGCCACTTGCTAGGTGACCTAAAAGACTATCGTAAATCAACCTTTGCCTAAGACCGTATTTGGGGATTAAATAATATAATACATTAAATCCAGCTTCAGAAGTTTGAAGATGTCCTTTACAAAGCTTGAGTGAACCTTTTTTTTTTTTTTTTTGTCTTATCTAGGGCCCCATCCACAGCGTATGGAGGTTCCCAGGCCAGGGATCTAACAGGAGCTGTAGCTGCCAGCCTTCCCCACAGCCACAGCAATGCAGGATCCGAGCCGCGTCTGCAACCTACACCACAGCTCACGGCAACACCGGATCCTTAACCCACTGAGTGAGCCCAGGAATCGAACCCGCAACCTCATGGATCCTAGTTGGATGCATTTACACTGCGCCATAAGGGGAACTCCAAAACATTAGCGCTTTCAAAAAATGTTAAAACAGAGGCACTTTTTAAAAGTTTCTGGCATATTTCTACTGTTTATCTTAAATTTTCATTAAATCCACACACTTCTTTTCCTGTTAAAAGGATAGTGTTAGTGTGCTAGCTTAGCTTAAACATGGCCAGATTGTGACCAGATCATTCCAGAAATACGTCTTTTTAAGAATAGTCTATAAAGGATACCAGCCATAACCCAGATATTCTACCTTTAGATATACGCACATTTGAAATTATTACTAAGATTTTTTTTCCCTGCCACCCCTACAAAGTAATGACAGGTTGGAGAGGTGACTCCCAGAGCTGTCTTCCAAACTTCTGACTGAAGAAGGCACATCTTTAGCCAACAGTAGATGCTGCTGTTAATCAGCCAAAGGTATTCGCTGGAAGTGTAGGTAGATTTAGATCGACAGTCGCAAGTAATGGTGATTGAGCACATTTGATGTGCACAGAGCAGGCTCTAGCATCACGGATGAAGACTAAAGAGAAGTTCTTCTATAGCACTGACTTCCAGGGAGACTGGGAAGAGTTGTTCTGAACCATAATTTGAGGAGAGGGAGGCTGAGATGGGGAGAGCCCTGACTCCACAACCACAGTTGATAACTAGCTTTTTGTGCACTTATTCATTCATCCTTCCATCCACCCGCTGTGTTTGTTTGAGCACCTACGTTAAGACTTTGGTTGGTGGTGTGGGGATGTTAAGGGGCTAAACTTTTTTTTTTTTTTTTTTTTTTGGCTTTTGGCTTTTGGCTTTTGACGGCTGCACCCGCGTCATGTGGAGGTTCCCAGGCTAGGGGTCTAATCGGAGCTGTAGCCGCCGGCCTACACCACAGCCACAGCAACACGGGATCCGAGCCACGTCTGCAACCTACACCACAGCTCATGGCAATGCCGGATCCTTAACCCACTGAGCGAGGCCAGGGATCAAACTCACAACCTCATGGTTCCTAGTCGGATTCTCCTCTGCGCCACGACAGGAACTCCATAAGGGGCTAAACTTGACATTTGTTTATCCCTGGGAGCTCCTGACCTCATGTCACCTCCAGGTGTCATATTGTATCATGAAGGAACAGTTTTCCATTCCTTACCAATCACATATTCCACAAGTATCTGACTTCCTTGATGGCTTTAGATAATAAGAGATAATGGTACTTGTCTCACAGGCTAGTTATGAGGATTCAGTGAGATAAGGGGTTAAGTACTTTGCCCGGGGCCTGACACTTAGCAAACACTAAGTAAACATTTGGTCTTTTTGTTGTTGCTGCCGTTGACAAGCAATTCCTGTGTCCCAGACGTTGTGGTGCATTGAGCATTTTAACATACTCATGACAGCATTGTCAGGATCTCCCCAAATAGAATCACCCCAAGTTATTCTGTCCCTGTAAGCTCTCTGTATTTTTTCATAGAGCGCAGTAGCAATTTATGGTCCCAGGGCATGTCCAGCTTTGCTCAGAACATGTCCTTCTTCTCCTTGATAGGACTAAGAGTGAGCAGGCTTTTCTAAAGCTTCCAAGAGAGGTTGCTGGTACACAGACATGTTCTTTCTTGTCAGACTGCTGGGTGGTCACCAACTGCATCAACAAACAGGGGCTCCGTCACTTCCTTCCTCTCCAATTTGAGGTCGCTGAGCAGTGAACAGCAGTTTCTGGGTCGCGGCCATGGACTTCGTAAGGCTGAGCCGTTCCCTGGCAGGTTTTCTCAGCCACCTTCCTGTTCCGCACAACTTGTTCCTGGACCAGAAGACAGCAGGCAGCGTGGCCAGCAAGTGACGCCATGTGTGGTGACAGGCTCTCCCTTTGCCGGCCGATTTCGTGTAGCTGCGCTTGTCCTTGGGAAAGTGATTGCTCTGCTCATGCCCCGCCTGACTCAGGCAGCCCATTTTAAAGCACACCGCTTCTTCTGTTCGGCCCACACGTAAGAACCCTAAGAGTCTCTTTTATCTGATTGTGGACCACATTTTTTTAACCAAAATGAGGGGCTTTTTCTTCTAATAGACTAACTCATGAGGTCACAGATTGACCCCGTGATGGTCCGGTATAGCCCCCAATGGGAAAATAATTCAGTGAGAGTAGAAACAGCCCGAAATTGGATAAAGTTCTGTGGCAGTGTCTGGCTAATTGGGTCTCTCGGCGTGAGCACTGTTGTCCTCTCGAACCGGATGATTCTTCATTGTAGGAGCTCTTCTGTGCATTATGCATGTTGGGCAACATCCTTGGCCTTTATCCGCAGGATGCCCATTGCTGCACATCCTCTCCCCAACCCATTGTGTCCGGGCATTGCCACATGTCTCGGGAGGGGGATGGCGGAGCAAAATCACCCCTGCTTGCGAAGCACTGCTAGAATGTAATCAGAGGCCTCTTTCCGTAGGAGACAGGCTCTCCAGTTGTTCTTCTAAATGGATAGGAGACTCTGTCACGTACCTGTTATGTTTTCTTCCCTGGAAAGGACTATGTTCTGGAAATGCGTTTCATTTCTCCTTTTGTCCTGCAAGTTGTGAATCTTTGAAGCTAGGTCCTCACCCAGAGCCCACCAGGTAATGGAAAAGACACTGAACTGTCATCAGAAGACTGAATTTTATCCCAGCACTGCCATTGTTAGTCTTGATCTTGAGCAAAATCCCTTGGTCGCCCTGAAGCTTCGTTTACCCACCTGTCAGAGAGGCTGTATGAGAGAAGTGAGTGTATGAAAACACATTGAAAGACTAAAAAGGCACCTAGGTCATTCTCCAGTGAACTGAACCAGAGCTCTTTGCAGAGATGTGCAGTGCTAGGATTAGGGCAGGCAGTACGCAAGGTGAGCCTGGAGCATCTTACAGTGCCAGAAAGTAGGGAAGTGATCCAAAAGGAAAAAAATAATAATGATGAGGTGTGTCGGGGGAAACAAGAATCATATAATAGAGCTCCCAGTGGCCAAAGCTGAAATAATTTAAGAACAAAATAAAGTAGGGCTTATTGGATTATAACCCAAAGTATAAAATAAATATCAGTGAGTCATTATCAATATAAATAAATGATTGAACAGATACATGGAGGAAGAGAACTAGTTCCAACAACTCCAAATGATTCCCAAGGAGATGTGGAGCCTCGCTCCCCACTCCTTAACTCAGGGCTGTGCAAAGTGACTTCCTTCCTAAGAGCTCAGTATGGAAAGAGGGGCGGCGGGGAGTAACTTCACGGAGGAGAAACCTGACCAGCACTGCCTCAGCCAGGCGATCACGGTCAACATCAAAATGAGAAGTAGTGTTGATGGCACATACCCTTGATTTGCTTTTTTTTTTCTTTTGTTTTTTGGTTAGGGCCATACCCACAGCATATGGATATTCCCAGGCTAGGGGTCGAATCGGAGCTGCAGCCACACCACAGCTCATGGCAACAACGCCTGACCCCCGGCCCACTGAGCGAGCCAGGGATGGAACCCACATCCTCATGAATGCTAGTCGGATTTGTTTCGGCTGCGCCACGACGGGAGCTCCCAGATAATAGGTACCCTTGAGATGATGTGATGAGAATGACACCTGTCCTCTGGGCGCTTTCTCCTGAAAACCCGTAACCTCTTTCTCACCAGACAGACCTCGATTGACAGACACTGTGCAGAATGCCTCAAAGTTGCCGCAGTCATTAGAAGCAAAAAATAGTTTGAGAATCTGTCACAGCCAAGAGGAGCCTAAGGAAATGTGACCACTAAATGTAATATGGTAGCCTGAATGGGGTCCTACAACTGAAAAAGGACATCAAATAAAAACAAGGAAATAGAAATCAAGTGTGGCTTTTGTTGATAATAATTTATCATTATCAGTTCATTAACTGGAAGAAATGTTTCATAATATCGTAAAGTGTCACTAATAGGAACTGATTGTGAGGGATAGAAATTGTCCTATCTTTGCAATTTTTCTATCGATCTCAATTTTTTCTAAAGTTTATCTTTCAAGGTTTAACCAAATAAAGTTAAGGCACGATTATAAATAATGGCTATTTTATCCAGAAAGATATTATCAAGCTCTAGTGTACGATTTCCTTAATTCTAAAAGTCAGTTCATGGAGTCTCTCCCCAGTGTCATTCTCGCGGGGATGTTGGATGTCCTTACCAGTCTGGCTTACGCATCGCGTAACCGTCCTCACCGTGTTGGCGTAAATCCATGACACACCCGGTTCACTTTCTCTTGTAAAGAAACGCGCTTGTGCTCCCGTCTGCCCACCACCTGGTCGGAGGTACAGCCGCCTTTACAGCTTACCGGTTCCTTCTTCTAACCGTGATCCAGAAGTTCCCATTTGGTTTCTCTTTTCTGAGAGGAATGGAAGAAGTAGGGAGCTACTGTAGCAGCGCCCCTTTGCAGCTGTGGGTGAAGCAGCGGTTCATGCACCTGGATGTGTGCAGAATAGGAGCTGAAGACGGGGAGAGCCTGCAAGGTGGTAAACCCTTGGAGGAACACTGTAGACAAGGATAAAAAGTTGGATGTAGATGCCTAGTTTCTCTGGAAAACTCTCAGCTTTCTGGCTTCGGCCATGGTACTTCACTGTTTCATTGGAAGGGATTCCACCGTCTTTATTTCAGTGACCAGTATTGTTTGTTCATTCTGGGCACGTCGCACTGTATAGGGGCATGTATTTGAATATGGTTCATTGTAAATACTGAGTTCAGAGCCACTCCGCTGTACAGATAGCAGTGTTCTGTGATCTCTTAGTAGTAAGGAACTGATCAGCCAAGTTTCCCTGATACGACCAGCTGACTTAGGAAATCATCCCAATACGCCTTTTCAGTTTCGAGCACCTTCAATGAGCTGAACACTTACCATAGTCAGCTTTACTGCTGATGCAGAAAGTACCACTTAGCAAACATAAAAATAACAGCATAAACAAGTGCTAACCACTCTCCAAGGCACCCTCACCGTTTAGGTTGGTTTGTCATTCATTCCAGCCCTGGAGTAAGGAAGGTCACTGCTGGCTGCCCTCCGCCAGGTGAGGTACAAGGACACACAGTGGAAAGGCAGGTGTAAAGATTAAGTCACCTGATTCTGGGCAGCGTGTTTCCCCTACGAGCCCACACTGCAGGCTTGGCGTGGTTTCATGACTAATTATTGCCTCAACTTTTTTAAATGCTCTATTTCTGGACCGCATCGTATTTGCTTGCTATTCTGATCCAGGTGCCACACCGTAGCTTTATGCAGCCATGGCTGATAATTTTAGGCATCGTGGACTGAAGTTAACCTTGAGGAGTGCTGACCGGTAGACCTTCCTCAGCGACGAAATGTTCTATGTCTGCTGTCCACTGTGGCCTTCGCCAGCCACATGTTGCAGCCACATGTTGCAGCCACACACTCGAAATACAGCTAGGGTGTTGCAAGAACTGATTTTTTTTTTTTTTTGACTTTTAAATTTTATGCAGTTTGAGTTCATTTAACTTTAAATAGCCACATGGCTAATGACCAGGTTACACAGCCCGAGTTTGGGCCGGGTAGGAATCCTCCAGTTTGATGAGGTTCCTCTGTGTTTGAGTCTCAGCGCTGCTTGTGCCATTCGGCCATTCTCTTGGAGAAAAACGGCTTCTTGAGAGGCCTTTTTTCTTGTGCTTACGATATTTGGAATATGTAACTACTGGCAGAAACAAAGTTCCTTCTGAAGGTTGACGCATTTCAGTTTAAAGTTGTGAGGTCTTAAATCAACCCTAAAAAATCGAAGTCATTGAGTTTTAGTTCACCATTCTTTTGGGGGGGACATGAGAGAGTGATCCCATATGTCCTTGATTCTACCTTTAATAAGAGTCTGAGCCTTTAGAGAATTGTTATTGGCAAGAGGTTTACCTCTTTAATTCTAAAAACAAAGGACTGTTTTCTGTTACAGATGCAAATCTGTTATTCAGTGCCTGCAAAGTTCAGTGACACTTTAAATCAGGATTGAGTGATATTTACAAAGCCAGACAAAAATCCAGTGCTATGATGTTTCCATTAAGCTAAGAATGGAATTCTGAGATTATAGTCTGGGAAAGAAGGAACTGTGGTTTATAAATTCAAAATGCATTGCAGATAAACATTAAATATTAAAACAATGACAGTTGTTTTCACTACTGTCGTTAAATTGAACAAGTAAATTCAGAAGCTCTGTAGAAAAAATTGGAAAGAATGACAGTTCTTGATTACCTAAGAGGATCTGGACTGGAAATTCTCAAAGGTAGCAGATATTATTAGGAGTAATATAAAATGCCCAAAAAAAGTAGGGTGCCATCTCATTAGGAAATGTTTTCCTTCTAGCATGGCTTTTGACTTCTTAATACAGTGCTTTTTATTTTTGTTGCTTTTTAGGGCAGCACCCACAGCATATGGAGGTTCCCAGGCTAGGGGCCCAGTCAGAACTGCAGCTGATGGCCTACACCGCAGCCACAGCAACATGGTATCTGAGCTGTGTGTGCGACCTACACCACAGCTCACGGCAGTGCTGTGAAACGTAAGGTATAGGGATGTCGTTGTGTGGTGACAGGCAGGTCAGCCTCTCCAGGCCTCCTTTTCATATCTGCACAGCGAGGGGACTGGGTTTTGTGGTCCCCAGGGTTCTCTGCCCAGTGCTGTGGGAAATGATAATGGCGCAGTGCTCCGTCCCTTCCTTTCCCCCCTGAAACTGACAAAAAGAGAGACTGCCCTGCCTCCCAGTCAGTAAAACTTTTGATGTTTTTTCTAAATATGTTTTGAAGGTAAGTGCCATTTTTTTTTCCCTCCTTTGGCTCCACCCACAGTATATGGAAGTTCCTGGACCGGGGATCAAATCCCAGCCACATTTGCAATGCCAGATCCTTAACCCACTGTGGGGGCTGGGGATTGAACTGGTAATATCACGGAGACAAGCCCAATCATGAACCCCCTGCGCCACAGCGCAAGTGCCATTTTGATAAGTGAAACCTTACATCTTGACCCTGGCAGGGCGGTTTCATGATGCAGTGTGTCCCATAGGATGGTGTCCCGGCTGATTGCCTATATTTTTGGTTTTGTTTGTTTGTCTTTTTAGGGCTGCACCTGCAGCATATGGAGGTTCCCAGGCTAGGTTTTGAATCAGAGCTGTAGCCACTGGCCTACACCACAGCCACAGCAAATAAGCTGACCACAAAAAGCAGGGTGGAATTTAGAAAGGCAGAAAAGAGATCAGTTTTGAGGTAATGGTTTTTAAGGTAGATAGTGGGATGGGAAAAGCAGAAAAATACCTTTTTCCAAAATCTTTACTTTTATATAATGTATAAATATATGTATTTACTGAACATAGAAAATCTGAATTTTTAACATTATTACTAGGATTTTTTCACTTTAACCCAGCAGAGTTCTTTTTTGGTTTGGGGTTTTAAAAGTCTTTCATATTTTTAAATATACAAAAACCATGTATGATGGTCCTTTTAATATGATTCTTTGTTGTGTTAGTTCAGAAAAATACCCAAGATATAGAAACTTATTGTATTAGAAGGAGACAGAGTGAAAGAGGTGAAAGGAATCAGGCCAAAGAAGAGAAAAGAGAGACCGTGAGAAGGTTGAAGCCAGCGGTAACCCAGCCATATTCACCTAGGAGCTCTTACTGGCCATTCGCACAGTTTTCTCCCAGACTGCCCCGCTGTACAGCTGCCGCCAGCTGTGTTAGGTTCTTGGGCTGGGACAGCTGTGCCCCCAGGCTTTCTCCACTCTGCCTCATACTGGGTTATTGTAGAACTGGGTTCTCATAATGGGCTATTTTTTTTAAGTTATTTATGTTCTTTTGGGAGCTGAATTAAGCATAGGGTACACACGCCACCACCCTGCCGCGACCCTGTGTTCAACCCCATGTTCCAGAATAAAAACCAGTGAGCCTTCGGTCCCAGGTTTTTTTATTTTTTAAGGAATTGTTAAGTAACTGAGCGTTTGAGTCCTCAAGGGGAGGCGAATTTCCTTAAGACACGTATAGTAAATGAACCCTAACGTCTGGCATGCAGCTGCTTTATTCCTATTATGGTTTCTGGTCTCTGTGTGCCTCAGAGCTAGAGAAGTCAACTGTAACTTTGTTTTAAAGGAATAAGCATTGGCACCTCTCTGAGCCTGCTTTGCCCCAGGCCTGCCCTGTTTCAGTTCTTCAGATTTTTTCCAGCCTCTTTCTTCTGGAGGAGGTGGGCGGTTTCAAGATGGAATAATACGTGGGCACGCTTCCTCTAGCGAAGACAAAACCTTGCAAGATGGTTCTGTGCCTGGCAGATACATTTCTAAAACTGTTTGAGAAGAAACTTAACAGCGCATGTCTTTGGAGCTAGGCCCTCAACTTGACCCAGGTTTTACCTGGAGGCATCTTTCGTTTGCTCTACTAAGGAAAACATTCGTGTTTCTTGTCCGCTGGTGTGTAGGACTGTGTTTAGGCAGTGGTGACCTCCTTAGGTCCTTCCGACGATGTCAGCATGTCATCATTTGCATTTCTTGGATCTTCCTACTTCCTCTGACCTTAACAAGGGAAAATATTGCCAGCTGTTAGCTTTCAGCCCTGGCCTTGCAGTGTGCTTCCTGTGGTCCCCTTCTTTTACCGCTCTGTGAGCAAGCAGACCAAATGAGCTTGAAAACGTTTTATTCAGAGACGAAAAATTAAGTGTACCAGGATCATTAAAGGCAAAAGCAGATTTAGATTTGTTTTAACAGGATGGCAAAGTGAAAAGAACCACCTTCTGGCTCAGTAGAATAAACTGTTAGAAGGCCGGGCCAGAGAATAACTGAGGGCCAAGTATGTCATGGCTGGGGAGCCAGTGTGAT
>PVHT020000080.1:14410925-14472728 GCA_004024745.2 Catagonus wagneri
CAAGGGCAGGGATCAAACCCGCAACCTTATGGTTCCTAGTCGGATTCGTTAACCACTGCGCCACGACGGGAACTCTTCAAACCAGCAATTTCATCAATCTGAAGTCACTTTCTAAAACTGAGAGCTGTTGCTTGATGTTACTGTCCTATAATTATGAAATACTATATTCATATCAGGAATCCACAGGCTTTTTTAAAGGACTAGATCTCAAAGATGGTAGGCTTTATGTAGATACCTATATTACCATTTTAAGATATAAAAAACCTTTCTTGGCTTGCAGGCTTTCTTAGCTTGCGGTTTGCCAGCCTCTGGTCTTTATGGTCACCTGCTACCTCTTGTTGGTAACTTCCCCCCCACCCATACTTCTTTCTACAATTATTAATCCTCTGCTGTTTGCCTACCATCAAGCATGCAAATATGAGTGGAAAAGTTTGAAATACTGCGGGAATTACTGGAATGTGACATAGAGACACGAAGTGAGAAAATGCTTTAGGATAAAAGGGTGCCAATACTTCCTTAACACAGGATTGCCACGGATCTTCAATTTGTAAAAAACGCGGTGTCTGTGAAGTGAAATAAAGCAAAACAATAAAACTGGGTACGCTTATACTTAGAGCACAGATGCATGTTAGCGAAGGAGAAACACTGTAGAAAGGGGTATTGATTGTGAATAAAGGGTTACCTGCCTGTGACATCACCATGGAGGTGTAGACTCGGGGATCAAAGATCATAAAATGGTCCATCTAAGCCATCTGATCCAGAGGTTTGCAGATGCTTTCTTGGCCAGGTGGGACCTGCTGGAGCCCCACCAGAGATCTAAGGGTGGGGAGGGCACAGGAACGGATATTTTTGAGTGCTACAGCGGATTCAGATTGCTCTCAGCTTGGGAATCACAGTTTCAGGCGTGGAAACTTACTTCCGCCCCTAATTCCTATCAGGTCCTGTGGACCGGGCCAGTCTCCCTTAGCTGTCGGTAGTCTTACATTTGGATGTTCCCGCTTTCTTTGCTTCTCTCCATTCTCGTCTCCAGCACAGGCCTTCTATTTATCAGACAAGGTTCTTCCTTCAGTGTTCATGCCCCTATGTGACCTCACACATCGGCAGTAGTTAATATGTATTGGTTGCCTCTTATGTACAAGACTGTATGTTAGGTAATAAGATACTGTAAAATTAAGAAATCCCTGTCTCTCTCTCTCTCTTTTTTCTTTTTTTGGGGGGAGGGGGTGCCCCATGGCTTACGGAGTTCCCGGGCCAGGGACTGGGCCAAGGATCACATCCGAGCTGCAGTTGCAACCTCTGCCACAGCTGGGGCAACACTGGATCCTTTAACCCACTGAGCTAGGCTGGGGATCAAATCTGCATCCCACTGCTGCAGAGATGCCACTGGTCCCACTGCGCCACAGTGGGAACTCCCAGAAATCCCTGCTCTCTGAGAGCCTATGATATACTGTTAGGCAGGCAGGATACACAGATAATAATGGCAAAAATTCTAGTTCTTTTATCTTAGAGCCAGAATTCTTAATCCTAGCTGTGCATTGACCTTATTTGCAAAGCTTTAAAAAAAAGTATCAGTGTCATCACCCCAGTCCAGACCAATTAAATCAGAATCTTAGGGGTAGGACACAAATACAGAGATAGAAGTCAACTGCTGTTAAAATGTAAATTTTATTATGTTTTTCAATACATTTTTACACTTCCTTTCTCAATTCTTATTTGTTGCTGTTTTCCAAGAGTATTTAGCATATTGATAATCACTTTACTCGACCTAGATAGTCTAGATTTCTTTATGTACAAATGTGTGAGATAGAAACAAACCATTTAGGGACCATAAACAGGAAATCTGCTTTAATATTAAATTTCAATTTCATCTTTTGCCTTCTATAAATAAACTTAGAACATATTCAATCTATTGTTTATCTGTTTCCTCCTTCAGTATCTCTTGGCCAAAAAAAAAAAAAATCATATTGTATATGTTCAGTTCAGAAAATTAATTACATCACCTCTTACAGCAAGAACATTTAAACGGTTGATAGCTAAACCTTGCAGCTGTTCATTAGCGTGCTCTTCTATAACCGTTAAGGTTGTAAATGTTTCAGTCTGTCCTAAATTACATTCTGCAATGGACACAACAGACCTGAATTGGAGGCTGGTAGTGGAGGTGTTAGCATCAGGCATCTCTATTCCCCTTGCACGACAGCCTTGAGAATTCTGGCCCCAAGTCACACAAACTGTAGCGACACAGTTAACAAGGAAAATGCTTACTCAGTCCATGATGATAGAAATCATGATGTGGCATGATCATCTCTTAATAAGCTAAAGAGATATTTTTTATACTCAAGTGGTACTTTTTCTCTTTGCCACCAGAGGTCCCTAAATCCTGATTCTTGTTTGATACATGCAGACTGTTTTCTCTGCATGTTAGACTGTCCTAACACTTGGCTGTTATTTCCATGGCTCTTTGTTAACCCAATTTTTAAATGTAAGAGAGCTTAACTTCTGTTATTTAGAACTTGCTTGTTTAAAAGTTTTTCTTTTAATCCCACAGAAAATACCAGCATCTAAGGCTATAAGAGGGGTGGGAAAGGCCAGGAAAATACCACATAAAATGGCAGTGACATAGAATTCCTTTGGGGTTTAGTGAAAACACAGGCTACTTTGTGAGTTCAGAACAAACAAGACCATTTCTTTCTTTTGACCTTAGGTCTCAGTTCCGTTGTCTGTCAGTGTTAACCTATCGGTATAAAAATATAATTGACATGATTATTTATTTCAACAGGGATTAGTAAAAAAGGAAGGTACTACAGACAGAATGACATTGATAGGACATGAGTGAAAGAGTTTTTTGTCACAAATAGGTTATGTTACAAATCATATTATTGCCTTGACTTTAAATTAATATAAATGTTCCCGTGTTTGCCCCAGCCCTGATTTAAGTATTTGTTCATTGAATGATTGCTCTGTGCCAAGAAGAAAGGCAGACTGCCTACATTTAGGAAAGTAATTTAACAGGCAGTTAGTATTCTGTGGTAGTGTGTTTAACAACTGCGGGATGACAATATTTCCCCCAACAACAGTTAGTGATCTTTTATAGCAAGAGCAGCTCACCTTCCATGGGGTATCTATTTGTACAATTACTCCGGCTTGTGAACAAAACAAGGATATCCCTGTTACTAACTTTCTATTATGTTTGCATTCTTTCAGATAAGGCTTATTAAGAGAAACTACTATGAATTAATCTGGGCAAGAATTTTTAAATATAGTATTTAAATGTATATGCTGTTTAAAAAGTTCATTTGGAAATGGAATAGTAGCTTTTTACCAGTAATTTATATTTTGATCACTAGGTGGCACTAAGCACATAGAGCTGAGAAAAAAAAACCTTTTTCTTTGTTTGTAAATACAGATGCTTAAGTATATAAATGTTTTCAGCATTACTTACTACATATCTTTTGCTATCAAGCTCATAATATTACTTGCTATTAAAGCTTTGTTTTTTCTGGGTAAGATAATCCTACACGTGGCTCCTTTAGGTAAATTCTAGATGAGACACAGCTTCTGCCATTACTTTGATAGTTGCTTACTCAACAAACTATTCTGTGTTTAGTTATTTAATTTTATTATCTTCTTTTTCTTAGTCTTTTACTGTTATTACCTTCTTTTCCCTGAAAAACAAGGTATATTTTGCCTTTTTTGGCCACGCCCACACAGCATGCAAAAGTTCCCAGGCCAGGGATCAAACCCACACCACAGCTGTTGCCAGAGCCACAACAGTGACAACGCCGGATCCTTAACCTGCTGAGCCACCAGAGAGTTCTGTTTTAATTTTTAAGGGGCCGTTACATGGCTTTGGGATATTAAAAAGTCCTAGAGATTTACACACCTGTTCTCTATAGGGCAGAAAGAAGAACACAAACTTTGTTTTTGTTCTTGGTATAATGACATCTGAGTATTATTCTCATTATGTAACATAGTCTTTCTTTTGTGACGTAATTTGGTCTAGTTTTGATTGCTTTATTTTCTGAATGGAGATACTGTAGGCTGCAAATAATAGATATCCTTGGAGTTCCTCTTGTGGCTTAGTGGGTTAAGAACCCGACAGAGCGTCTGAGGATGCAGGTTCAATCCCTGGCCTCATTCAGTGGGCTAAGGATCAGCATTGCTGCGAACTGCAGGGTAGGTTGCAGATGTGGCTTGGATCTGGTGTTGCTGTAGCTGTTGTGTAGGCTCCAGCTTCGGATCTGATTTGACCCCTAACCTGGGAACCTCCATACGCCACAGATGCAGCCATAAAAATTAAAAAAAAAAAATTTTTTTTAATAAGATATGCTTAATGTTTAAGCTGTTAGTGAATCGGATTGTTTTACCTGGCCAGGAGGTGGACGGAGTTACCGTGTTAGGTTAGCCTGGTAGAGACCCACCCTCCGCAAGTATCTGGCCCCTGAGAGGCGGGTGAAACCTCAGACAAAATCAGAACACTTTCCAGTGAAGAAGACGGGGAGTGGATCTGGGTGTCTGACAGCAGTGTTTGCTACCATGTGTTTGTGTTTGTTTACTTCGTTTTTCGTAGGGACTCTTCTTTCCTGTCCTTATGTTCTTGAAATAGAACTTTCATTTCGCTTATTTCAAGTGCATGACACTGTACAGAATTACGCCTGTCGCAGAGTTGATCGTGCAGTACAAGCGCTTTTATCTGTTTTCTTTATGCATGTGTACTTCTCCTAGCAGTTAAGGAAAGTAAGAATTCAGGTTCCCTCTATTCGCTTACCAGGATTATCCTGCCCAAAGAATGGCATCTCTGACGTGCTTTATGAATCTAGTAGCCTTTCAACCGAATCTGCAGTTGTCTAATTACATATAACTTTTAAGGCACCATGTCGAGCATCGTGGCTGCCTCTGACCAGGACTTCTCAAGGTACTGGCACTGCTGCCTCAGAGCTCTGGTCGACCCCTGGAGACTCACATCCTTCAGCTTTTCACTGTCAGCTGTGCTGCCTTCCTGCCTTTTCTGGCTTGTATTTCCATATGGCATCACAGCGCCCCCCAGAGGCTGTAAAAGCCTGTAGGGGCTTCCAGTCTGAGTTGCATCTGAAACAACCCTGTGGCTAAGGAACCCAGCTCCCTTCTCCGCTGTGTCATGCCGAAGATGGGTTCATTATGTGAATATGTATTTGTTATCTGTATTCAGCAAGTGTTTGTGGACTGATTGCAAGAATATTTATTAATTGACATTTCAAATGCAGTAAGGCTCTCTTTGATTGGAAAATGCTGCAATATTGTGTTATCTGTTTTAACACCTTACCAGCTCTTACCAGACAGCCAAAAAATCTTTTCAACTAGTGTTTTCAATCATGCTTTAAAGAACTGGAAGTATTATTAAGAATCAGTTTGGCATGCTATCATTGCTGGATTGTTCAAACCTGTTGTTGTTTTTTTTTTTAGTTTTATCTATAGCTTTGAGAGAGAGGAGCTTGTTTGAGAATACATGGGGTCAAAAATTTTTAAAAAGAAAAATCTCCCTGATGTTTTTGTTTTCCAGAGAACTGTGGAATCTATTTTCCAGAAATAAAAAGAGATCCAGGCAGATATTTACACACTTGCCCTGAATCTGTAAAAAAGTGGCTTCGACGGTTGAAGAATGCTGGGAAAATTCTGATGTTAATTACCAGCTCTCACAGCGATTACTGCAGACTCCTCTGCAAATACATCCTTGGGTGAGTGATGCGCCATTTCGTTTTCATGGTCTTATAAAATAATGATAACAAATTAGACCAGTGCTTCTTTCAAAGTGCTGGTCTGTGGCCATATCATCATATTAAACGAGGCTGAGTGACAAGTGGTTGTTTCTCAGAAGAGTTCTGAGCATCTGCTGACAGCAGCGCACTGCAAGTACGTTTTATCAAAGCGGTGCTACCGGCCCAGTGTGCTCATAGCCCACTGATTTCCTGAAAGGTGGCTGGACTGCGTGTCCTTCAGGCAGTCCTCCATGAATTTGCTTTCTCAGCTTTGGCTGATTACTGAGGGATGTTGAGTTCTCCTTCCCGACACATACCTGGAGTACAGTTCCTCTGTAGTCACGGCCATGTGGAGCCAGATACTTGGCCATTTAGCCCAGCTAGTGGTGGAACTAACATCCGTGAACACTGAGGCATAGACTTGGCATAAGACAGATGTGGGTCAAGGCCTGCCTTGCAACTTATCCTGTGACCTGGGGTAGGTTCTATAACCTCTTCAAGCCTCAATGTCATCATCTTAAAAATGAGACAGTGGGGGGGCACATGGGGGGGGAGTCAGTTGCCATAACACTAAACAAAATGAGTTCCAGTACCTCTGTACAATGCAGAAAAGAAAGAAAGAGAGAGAGAGAGAAAGAAAGAGAGAGAGAGAGAGAGAGAGAGAGAGAGAGAAGGAAGGAAGGAAAGAAAGAAAGAAGGAAAGAGAGAAAAGAAAGAGAAAGAAAGAAGGGAAAGAAAGAAAGAGAGAGAAAAGGGGAGAAAGAAAAAAAAGGGACAGTAATACTTCATGGGTGTGAGGGTGTTTAAATAGCACAACACATGTGAGGTTTTAGGCAGAGTAGTTGGTAAGTGTCAATAAGTGTTAATACTTATTTAGGGCATTTTGTGGGCAATGCCAAGGAATATCCGTGGTTAGAGCTAGATTCTAAAATAGGCTATTAGATCTTCCCTAATATTTCCTCAGATTTTAGCAGACACTGTACTTGGTTGCCATAAAGCAAAATTTTAGCCTCAGAACTGCCCTCTGGCCACCTTGTTTAGCTTCGTGATTTCCATGCTCAGCACATGTGGGTTTAGACTGGTCTGTGGTAATACTGGAGTCTGTCAGTGGTTTGCGGCTTTTTGATTAATGTATAGGTGTGGGATCCTTGAAGTGAATTAAGGCTGCGGTCCTGGAAACCTAGAAAGTTCCTTTTATAGAGACACTTGCTATCCTGACATTGGGACCATGCTTCAAAATAAATACTTGGGAATCTTAATTTCTTTTTAATTAGCATAGATAACCAAAATTTTTCTTCATATCTTAATTTCTCTCTAGTGTAGTTTTGCTGTGTAAAAAGTATTCTGGAATGTTGAGTAAATATTATCTCCTCGATGTAGTCTGTCAGGAACAGGACTATGCTTCCTTTGCTGTCCCAAATAATCCTTAATAGAGTATTAAATACAGACTAAAAAACAGTTGTTATTGCTAACTAAAAATTACCGTATTATAAGATCATAATGATTTTCAAAGTAAAGTGTCTTCATGTTTTGAACACTCTCTGAAAGATATCACCTGGCTGGGTATAATGCTAGCTTTCTGTAGGACCCATGTAACACAAAAAGTTATTATTTTGGCTTTTTAGAGCTGCACCCTCGGCATGTGGACATTCCCAGGCTACGGGTCAAATCAGAGCTGCAGCTGCCGGTCTACACCACAGCCACAGCAACGCCAGATCCGAGCCGTGTCTGCGCCCCTACATCACAGCTCATGGCAACGTTGGATCTCTGACCCATTGAGCAAGGCCAGGATCGAACCTGCATCCTCATGGATCCCAGCTGGATTCATTTCCACTGCACCACAACAGGAACTCCCACGGAATTATTAATAACTCTTGATGCTAATAAATCCAAACAAATTTCAGGCCACAAAAGTAAAACAAACAAATCTCATGAGTATTTTAGGTGTTAGAAACTGCTGAATGTACCCACTCTACCTATTACCACAGTGAGAAAGCCAGCTTCGCACCTGGAGTTAATGGGCTCGTGTGCTCTTTCTCCCCCTTATGTTTATACTTCAGGGTGGTGGTAGGGTGATCAGTGCTTATTAACACCTTTCACCTTCTATTTTTTTTTATATAACAATGAATTTTATTTCAGTTATAGGTGTACAAAAATCATCACAAGTCAATGTGATAGATTTTGTGTCCCAAACCCACAGTGCATCCCCCCACCCCCCAGATTGTCTTATTTGAAAAACCACGGTTTTCCAAAATCTGTGAGTCATTGTCCTTCCGCCTTCTATTTCCAGTGTAAGCTTCACCTTAAAATGTACAGAAAGCAGGTACAACTTAATCAAAAGATAAGAAATGATGGTTTGGTCACATAGGCAAAGATTCAGTTCCGTTTAATGTGAACTTTTTCTAATAGCTTAAGGTAAATTTATGAAAAATACCATCGCTTTTTAGGAATGATTTTGAAGATCTTTTTGACATTGTGATCACAAATGCCTTGAAGCCTGGTTTCTTCTCCCATTTACCAAGTCAGAGGCCCTTCCGGACACTTGGTAAGTTAACATTTTGTGTCTTGTCTTTCCCATTTAAGATGTGTTCATTCACTTACTTAGTGAAATACCTGTTGGCTGACAGCCGTGTGCCAGGTTCTGTGTTAGATGCAACCAGGGGAATAAAGGAGAGAGCAAGTCGTCTTCCCCCTGGGCAGGCTGCAAACATGAACACATGGGCACACTGGCAGACGCCTGGGAGGATTACAGGTCGTGTCACTTGCTGTAAAGGAAGTGACGGCCTGGGGAGACCACCCGAGAGCGCCTGGCTAGGGGAGGTCTGTCTGAAAAGGGAAGGGTGACTGGCCAGGCGGGACCGAGGGACGGGTAACGCGCAGAGCAGAGGACGTGCGTCTCTGACATCGGAGCAAACAGACGCACAGGTCCAGTGTGGGAGACCGGTGGGCCGGCTCCAGCGACAGGGAAGGGCCCCGGGATCCTGGCACATGGCCACGGGCAGGGAGGGGTGAGATGAGGGAGGCGGGCGGCTTCATATGCTGTGGGGATGGTTTTGAATTTTATTCCCAAAGCAACCTGCGGCTATTTGGGTGAGGGGTAAGAGGAGCATGGAGACCTCTTTGGCTGCTGGGTGGGAAATGGATTGGATGCGGGGAAGGAGAGGGAGGAAGCAGCTGTTGAGCGTCCCAAGTGAGAAGTTGAGTTGCTCTGGTCTGGGCTCGGTACTGGAGATGGAAACAGGGAGACCTGTTTACGATTCACTGTGAAGATGGTCACCCCAAGACTAGGTGATGCTTCAGAAGCAGCAGATGAGAGGGAAGTAATCAAAAATGACTTCCAGATGGTTGTGCTTTCTTTTTTCCGAATTGATCCGCCGGGTTAATGATAGGCCCGTTTGCAGCCATGAGGGAAAATACAGAGGGAAAGTGTGTGCGGGGCAGGGCTTATATCTCTTAAGAACTCAGTTTTCAGTATATTCATTTTGAAATGCCTGTGAGTTATCTGACTGGAGCTGTCAGTTAGGAAATTATATAAATAAGCCCAGAGTCCAAGAGAGCAGGTATAGCTCCAGGAGGTAAACTGGGGAGTCACCAGCTCATAGAGGGGAGGGGTGTTTAAAGCCATGAGCTTATTTACATGGGATCAGAGAGACAGAGAAGGTAGATGGGCTGATCCAGACCAGCCCCTGACACACTCTGGCATTAAGGAGAAAAGAAAGTGCAGTGTGGGAGCAGACAGATTGTGTTGGGGTAACAGGTGGGTACATTGTTCAGAAACCAGTGCGGAGAGACGAGAGTGGTCCACTGGACCAAATGCTACTAAAACCTCAGCTTAGTAAATGCTAACTTTCTCTTGCAAAAGGAAAAAGAAATGTTCACTGGCGTGGACAAGACAGAGGTCACTGGGCTGCGGAGCAGTGATAGAGATAGAACCACACAGCCGTGCCCTAAAGAGTTCATTGGAGGCAGGGGAACCCATGAGTGTAAACAGCTCTTTCTGGAATGTTAGCTAAGAAGATAGATAATTAAGCTTTTGGCTGGAAGACAGTGTCTGATCGTGGGTGTAAAGATGGTCCCCGACGAACAAAGTTTCAGCCTAGATTTTTCAACTTTATGATGGTGCGAAAGCAGTACGCGTTCAGTAGGACCTGTACTTAAATTTAGAATTTTAACCTTTTCCCCGGGCTGGCGATATGCCTTTTGACACTCATGACGCTGGGCGTGGGCAGCGAGGCGTCCCCGCACCGTCATTCGGAGCAACAACCAGCACACTTACAGCCGTCCTGCATCCGTGCAGCCGTCCTGTTTCACACGGTCAGTACGGCACCCAGGAAATTCCATGAGATATTTAACACTTTGTTATAAAGGAGGCTTTGTGGTAGATGACGTTGCCCAGCTGTGGGCTAACGAAAGTGTTCTGAGCATGTTTTAGGGGGGCCAGGCTATGTTGTGATGTTCAGAAAGTCAGTTGTCTTAAATGCACTTGTGACTTAGGATGTTTTCAGCTTTGCTGGATTTCTTGTAACTCCATCATAAATGGAAGAAGAGCTGTAGTTTTTGTTGTTATTGTTGTTTTTAGCTAAAGATACTAGAGTAGGCACCTGTGCTGAATGAGAATGGTCTGCTATAGCTGTTTTCAGCCGTGGCCGTTGGGCTCCTCAGGACAAATTTGGCAACGTCCGGAGACATATTTGAGAGGAAGGATGCTACGGATGTCTAGTGGAGGCCAGAGATGCTGCTGACCAGCCTTCAACGCACAGGACCCCACCCCCACTAACAAAGAATTAACTGGCCCCAAATCTCGGTAGTGCCACAGTCAAGAAACCCTGGTCTGGTAGATAGGGAGGGATCAATGATGTTTTTTATATACCAGTTTAATATCTCATATAAATCCTTGACGTTAAAAAAATCAGATTCAAACAATACTTTTTATATTGAACCAGAAAAAAAAATTCAGTGGTTTTCCCCTCTTTTCAAACTTATATTTAAATACATCAAGTACTCGTAAATTTTTATTCTTACTTTTATCGGCAGGGTTTTTATATTTTGTTCCCAAAAAAATCTGTGTCTGTTCTATACGTAGAGTAGTACTTAGGCTGTTTTACAAAGATATTTACCAAAATTTCACACAGACAATACACACACCAATAGTAGAAAACAGTGCCTATTAAAAATATACCAAATTTTGTTAACATATTGAAGACCACAAATGCACTAACTTATGCCAACAAATCACCATATCTTATGTAATATTTATATTTAATTGAAGAGTATCAAGAGATGCACGGGTAAACTTTTTAAAGACTATAACCGTATGGGGATACCTGTCTTATACCTTCTGTGCAATATTTTCTTCTGGTTTCACAGTTATCAAATTGGACTTGAGGACTGACATAGTAATGTCATTATTCAAACCATATTCTCAAATATCATATTCATTAAAAGACTTGGTAGTCATCTTGGCTGAATTTATAGTGTGAAGACGTTATAAATCTTAACTTTTAAGAGATGAAGAGCATGAATGGATGAAGAAGGACCCAAAGTCCTATCACCATTGTCTATAATATTTAGAATAAAATGCCTACGGATCTCCTATAAAATCTCATGCTTTTCTATAGAAGTGTAGAAAAGCTTGTCTGAGTTTTTTCAAAACCAGAAGGGAGTAGACTAGAAGATCTCAAGTTCTTTCTAGCTTTAGTTTTCTGGGCCTCTAATTTAAAATATTTTGATAGAAGACACCATGAATCTTAGAGTTGTGGGCACTAACACAGAATAGTCTACTCACATTTAGAGAGCAAAAGGATTGCCAGAACTATTGTTAATAAGAGGATCATAACGCTCATATTAAAGAACGTGTATTGTGTTCTGTTAGAGTGTTTATTTTGCTGCTGATCCTGTTTCTTCTACCTCTAACTGCGCTATCTTGGTCTCCACTGCTGGTTTCCCTTTACCATTCTCTTTAAACGTCGGTGTCCTCTAGCATTTCTGCACTGGCCCTCCTTTCTTCTGTTGTCAGCTCTCTGGTTTTAACTGTCACCTATACACTAATGACTCCTAATTCTTGGCTTCACTCTTCCATGACTTACAGGGGCCTGTTTCTGTCTTCTCCGCTCTCCATGCTTCTAGCCCCATATTATATTCATCACATGAAACCTGGCAAACCTATCACAGATCAATAATTTCCTATATTCCGTAATTCTGACTTTTCCAGCCACAGATCGTGCCCAGGCTGGGAAAAGCAGCCGTCCCAGGCTCCGCTGCCCCCTTCACATCCAGCCTGTCCTCCGGCTTTCCCAGGCTTGTCACCTGCCACTCCCTTATCCCTTGTGTGAACTGGTACCTCGGGTCTGGATAACTACAGTACTTAACCGAGAAAAGTATGTGATTGTCAAACTATTTTCAGAGAACGACGAGGAGCAGGAGGCCCTGCCGTCCCTGGACAAGCCTGGCTGGTACTCCCAGGGGAATGCCGTCCATCTTTACGAACTGCTGAAGAAAATGACTGGCCAGCCTGAACCCAAGGTATTTCCCTCTTGAAGCAGAGTCCCTGAGGCCCACTTGGGATAGAAGCCTTTGCAAACGAAAAGCGCAATTCCAGATGCGCTCAGCATACTCAGCCATGAGGGAGCCGCCTGCCTCTGCCTTTCCGCCAACCTCCTCACCTCCCTCTCCTGCTTAAACAAGCCTTGCCCTTGTTGAGGCACTGAGTCTTTATCTGTAACAGGAAAAGATGCCGCAGACCTAGGGCAGACGCTGCATTAGTGTGGGAGGTACCTGAGGGATATTATCCTGATAACTGGTCATCAGAAACATGTTCATATGTAAAATAAGCAACTGGTGATACCGCAGACTACAGACGCGTTAGCTTTCGATGGCCTGCTCACACTGGCCATGTTGGGCCTTGGTATGTTTTTAACAGCAGGATCCTTTCTTCTAAAAAATACTAGCCAGGAGCCCCATGAGGAGGTGGGGTCAGTGGGTCACTGAGCTCCGCTGCGCTGGCTCCCACACTGTCACAGTCCTGGGCACGCCCGATGTGGGGGCTCTAGCTCATATTCCGTTACCCTGTTTTCTTATCTCTGGATTGAGAGCTGTGGGCTGGAGCAGCGGGGCTCCGCTCAGAGTGTCTGGGAGGTTTCCCAGAGTCATTTGTCCAGTCCCCCCCACTCTCCCCGGCAGATTCGCTTTCTGCGGGTCTGGGTGGGGCCCAGAAACTTTGGAAAATGGGTTGCGTTGTGCAGTCCTGCTAATCTAACCCTTTGTGACAGGTTGTCTCCAGTATTGCACCAGCTCTTCAATTCCAGGGGCGGGTTTAACTGTAAACATACGAGATCCTTCCTTTCTTCAGACAATTGAATAAATCCGCTTATCTTCTGCCTTTTTTCCACCTGCAACTGAGTGGTGTAACTTCTTAAACCTGACACCCTGTGAATCAAACAGAACAAGGTGACGGTCACCTGGGAAGTTATTCAAGGGCGTTGAAGATGTTTATGCAGCTTTTACGTGACTTACTCGGATGCCTGTTGAGGAGTTTTCTGCTGCCTTCCTAGGAGTGAACAGCACGCGCTTTCACGGTTCTCACCTCTCAAACAGAACTTGCTGTCTAACTTGCAGGTTGTTTACTTTGGTGACAGCATGCATTCAGATATTTTCCCAGCCTCTCATTATAGTAATTGGGAGACAGTCCTCATCTTGGAAGAGCTCAGAGGGGACAGAGACGGGAAGCCTGAGGACGCAGAGCCTCTAGAGAAGAAAGGAAAATACGAGGTAAGGGTTCCCTCCAGCTCTTTCCTTCAAAGAAAACCCTTTATGTTTGGCATATATTATTAGAAAGTGCCTGTTTGTGCCAAGAGTGATGAAATCTCTTGGCAGTTGTTCTGATCTTCATGCCATCTCAGCTCTGTGTTGATCTTGTCGATGGTTTTTAGATAATGCCGAGAGAATGCTGTGGACCATCTGTCTTCCTAGCCCTCTGCTTTCATCCGGTGCTGTGGCGCCATGGGTGTGTTTGGCTGTGATGAGGCAGCCAGACCCTGACTCACTGTAGTTATACTCTCTTTTGCTTGGCTCTGAAAGCCCTGTGTCTCCCTTCGTGGGCCTAACAGAATTAAATTGGTAGCCCCTTTAAACTTACTCCTGAGCCACCCAGAATGAAGTTAGGTAAAGACTTGAGGGGGGAAAAGGTAAAATATATCACAGATCTCAAAAGGGAAAATAGTGTATAAAAGCGAAAAGAAGATCAGAAAATAAATTACATTTTTAAAAATTCATTCCAGTGGAGCAGTCTAAAAGGAAGGGAAAACACAAGTCAAAAACAAATCAAAAAGTAACAAAAAGGAATAAACTCTCAAGCCATGAAAAAACATAGAGGAACCTAAAGTGCATATTACTAAGTGAAAGAAGCCAATCTGAAAAGACTGTATACTGTGTAATTCCTAGATGACATTCTGGGAAAGACAGAGCTACAGGGTCAGAGAAAAGGCCAGTGGGCGACCAGGGTTCAGAGGGAAGGGGAGAAACCAGCGGAGCACAGTTGTAACAAATGTACCACACTCGGAGTTCCTGTTGTGCAGTGGAGGTGAATCTGACTAGTATCCATGAGGATATGGGTTCGATCCCTGGCCTTGCTCAGTGGGTCAGGGGTCCAGCGTTGCCATGAGCTGTGAGTACAGGTCGAAGGCACAGCTCGGATCTGGCATAGTGTGGCTGTGGCGTAGGCCGGCAGCTACAGCTCAGATTCAACCCCTAGCCTGGGAACTTCCATATGCTGCCCCTGCAGGCCTAAAAAGCAAAAACAAACGAAAAGACCCACAAATGTACCACACTCATTAATACAAAGTGTTAATAGAGAGTGTCTGCCGGGGTGGAGCGGGGCCGACATACTATCTATTCTCTTTTCCTGTAAATGTAAAACTGCTGTAAGAGATAAAGTCTGTTTTTAAGATAGCTGTAAGTAGAGGCAACAGAACGTAAGAATAAAGGAGTCAGGTTTCTACAAGGTTTCCACTGAATGGCACATTGTCTTCAGTGTGACCCTGGAAGTTCTGTGGGCTGAGCTAAGAAGAGGTGTAAGTAACCGTCCCGAAGGTGGGCCCTCCAACTGGAGTGATTTTGGAGGACGTCTCCACTAAAGTGAAATTTGGTTTTTCTTCCCAATGATTTGAGAATGCAGATAGAGCAATAAGAAAATAAAGAATCGGGGGGGATGTTTCCTTCAGCCTTACCTTAACAGTGGCTTCGTCCTTCTCCCACAGACCACTTTCCTCATCAGTTAGTTACAGACACATCATGAACAAAGAGTTAATAATTGGCTCAGGAAGTAGTGAGTCAACAGCTTGAAGATTTTATTTCCCAAGTTAGGAATGAAATAATGTTCCTTTATCATCAGACCCCTGCTCCATTGAACATGTATGTGTGTCCTTAATCAGTCCTCTGGCCGTGGCTGAGGGACAGGCTTTGGTAGCTCTCTGTCAGGTGTATATACACATACACATATTTCAAACACCACTCAAAAATTGCATCACAACTATCAGACATAAGAGCTGCTTGGATTCCCAGAGGTGTCTTAATAAGGCCACTCATTATTAAACAACCGTTCTGACACCATTGTCTTGTTCAGCATATGCTGTTTTCAGTTTGTGCGAGCCTCCCTGCTGTGACTATCACGGACTTATAACTGGATCATACACAGCTCCTTTTTACAGAACATATTAGTCTGCAGATAAGGGGGGTGGGGAGCTTGAATACACAAATAAAGCATAATTGCCTCAGGAGCGTACAAGATAAAAAAGAATTACAAACAGGACAGGATGGGTACTATATTGAGAAGAATTGGGGGAAATTTTATTTTAAAAAATGTAGAATTTGAGGTCAACATGGAAGGGCAGTACATTCTCAACTGATGGAAATGCTGACCTTCTTCGTTCAGGAAATAACGCGAATAAGTGTACAGAGATTGTAACGTACGGGCTCCAGTAGACAGCACTGACCATAAAATAGCAGCTGTGTAGGTCTGTCAGCCAGAGGAACCACTAACAGTTTTGAATATGGGAGTAACGGGCTTGAGGCTTTCGCTTAGCAACCGTGTGAAGGGTGGGCTCAGCTGAAGGGCAGGGGTGCTGTGGGAGGCTGCTTGAGTGGCCCGACCAGAGGTAGTACAAACCTGAACAAGCGGACCAGTGAGAAATGCGAAGAGGCTGTGGCTGATGTTCTGGGGGCACATCGGATGAGCCCGGTGCTAGTGGTAGGAACTGGGACTCAAAAAACATAGACTGTTTCCAGCGCAGCCAACTAGGAAATGTTGGGTTGTATTCATAGAAAGATGGAAGTCACCGGAAGGAGCTGGTTTTGTGAGGAGAGAGTTGTAATTGGTTTAATGTTGAAACTCATTCCTTTGAAAATTGCTGGAGGCTGAGATCAAACTGGCATTTGGGAGAGAGGTTAGGACAAGTGAGTAAGACTGGAATGCAGATGTCTAAGGGACAGAGACTAGAGAAAAAGAGAAAATGGAAACTTGGCGAGAACACTTACTCTTATGGAACCATAGCTGTAAGTTAGAAAGTCTGCATGGAAATGAGAGGGTTCCTTGTGGATATATTCTAGAAATGGCGTGATTCTTTTAGTTACTGATCTATTTCATATTTGAGAAAATTAGTTATTAAAAAATTCAACTGCAAAATGAACAAAGATGAGCATCTGTCCATTCTGGCTGCTTTAACAAAATAGCTTAGATTGGCTAGAGGCTAGGAAGGCCAAGATCATGGTGGCAGCTGACTGAGTGTCTGGTGAGGGCCCACTTCTTCACAGACCACCGTCTTCTCCCTGAACCCTCACAAGACAGAAGGAAAAGGCTCGCTCTCCAGGGTCTTTTTTATAAGGACACTAATCCCATTCACGAGGGTTCCGGCCTCATGACCTAAGCACCTCTTAAAGCCCTCACCTCCTAATCCTATCCTCTTGGGGGTTGGGATTTGAACATAGGAATTTTGGAAGGCTACAAGGATTTAGACAGTAGTAGCATCCACGTTACATTGAACCAGCAATGGTAAACAGATCTGTTTTCTCCTTTTCAAAGGAATAATATGCTGCCTTGATTCTACCACTCCATGCTTGCAGAACCATTATCTGCATATAGCATGTGTGAGATGAGTCATTTCTTCTTAGACCCATTATTTTAGAAAAGACAGTAAAGTAAATAAAGTTACCCTATAGATTTCTCTTTAAACCTTGAGAAATTAAATTTAAATTCACCTTAAATATATACACAGAAGCATAGATATTCACATTCCATACTGTTTTTAAATATTTTTGATGAAGTCCAAATACATTTTTACTAAGTAATTTCCAGGCACCATCATCTCAAACACGTATTTTCATCTTGCTTCACAGAATGAATTCCAGCACAGAAAGTCATGAATCTAAAGGCATATGGAACTCTTTGCTTCTCCAAAATGTCCAGGGCAAACAGTAAATAATATAACTGCAAGACGGCATGGGAAGTACTGCATTAGGGATAAGCTCAAGAGCTTGAGAAAGTGGGGGGAGAGCACTGGTCAGCCTAAGTGTGGGGAGTCAAAACATCTTGGGTGGCCTCCAGGTCAGGCCCCAAAAGATGAAAACGGGGCTTCCAAACAAAGCCAGGGGGGAGTGCTTTAAAGGACTACTAAGCTTTGTTTTACTTTTGATACAGTGTACAGTCTGGTTCAAGTTCAGCTGAAACGCCTACACTGTTTTTCTATTTTGATGTACGTATTTGGGGTGGGGATGAGTTACAAGTAGACTGAATGCTAATTACTCGGTTTCATTGTTCTGTTTCTTATTTCAGGGACCAAAGGCAAAGCCTCTGAATGCATTATCTAAAAAATGGGGCTCTTTTTTTATCGACTCAGTTTCTGGACCGGAAAATACTCAAGAGTCCTTGGTTTATACATGGTCTTGTAAGAGAATCAGTGCTTACAGCACTATTGCAATTCCAAGTATTGAAGCAATAGCAGGTAAGGGGGAAAATACTTACTGTTACTGGACGGTAATGACCTGAAGTGCTAGAATTTTTTAAAAGAAGAAAATCTTCCCGTGACATGTATAGATCTGGGGGTGGGGATCAGCTAGATACGGCAGTGTAGGTAATTAGGACCCACCTGTTTGCCGGAGCTGGCCTCAGATGCTAGACAAGTTTTTGGCAAGTCCTCCTGGACTCACAGGATAGAGATAAGGGGCCATTATCAGGACAGGATGTTAAGGAGGCCAAGTAAGGTGAATCTAACTTTGCGGGCTGCTTTTCCTGTTTGCTAACTTAAAAGAGGGTACCCATGGCCAAAAAAACTCATGAAAGGATGCTCAACATCATTAGTTATTAGCGAAATGTAGGTCAAAGCTACGGTGGGGTGTCACCTCACACCAGTCAGAATGGCCATCATCTAAAAGTCTACAAACAATAAATGCTGAAGAGGGTGTGGAAAAAAGGGAACCCTTCTACCCTGTTGGTGAAAATGTAGATCGATACAGACACCATGGGGAACACTATGGAGGTTCCTTAAAAGGCTAAACAGATGATCCAGCAATCCCACTCTTGGGCATATATCCAGAGAAAACCATAATTAGAAAATGCCCCCCAGAGTTCATTGCAGCACTGTTTACAATAGCCAGGACATGAAAGCAACCTAAATGTCCACCAACAGATGAATGGATAAAGATGTGGTACACATATACAATGGAATATTACTCAGCCATAAAAAAAGTGAAATAACGCCACTTGCAACAACATGGATGAACCTGGAGATTATCATACTGAGTGAATCAAGTCAGACAAAGACATATCATGATACCTCTTACATGTGGGATCTAATAAAAAAGAGACAAAAGAACTTATACAACAGAAACAAACTCACAGATTTCAAAACCAAACTCAGAGATTTCAAAACCAATCTTAGGGTTACCGTAGGGGAAACTTTGGGGGGTAGGGAAGAATTGGGAGGGTGGGAATAATATATACGGACTACTGTATAAAATAACGAACAAAGGAGTTCCTGTCATGGCGCAGTGGAAACAAATCCGACTAGGAGCCGTGAGGTTGTGGGTTCGATCCCTGGCATCGCTCAGTGGGTTAAGGATCCGACGTTGCCATGAGCTGTGATGTAGTTTGCAGACGCGGCTCAGATCTGGCATTGCTGTGACTGTGGTGTAGGATGGCAGCTGTAGCTCTGATTCGACCCCTAGCCTGGCAAGCTCCATATGCTGCAGATGCAGCCCTAAAAAAAAACAGAAAATAAAAAAACAGTAATCATCAGCTGAATCCCTAAAGTCAGACTGAGATTTTAGATTGTTAGTGCCCTAAGGTACCTGATAAGAATCAATGACCATTCTCTTCTGAGGAAAATAACATTATTCTAGGACTCAAATTACTACTTTTTTTTTCTTCCTTTTACATACAATTTTCCTTCCTATTAAAGAAATGGACCTTGTAACTTGGAGAGATCAGCCCAGGATTAAACTATTTTTTTCAATTTTTATATTTCACACTTTCCCCTTCAGAGTGATTCAAATTTATAGTGAAAGTAGGGTTGTGTGATACTGGAAGTCACTCAATTATTCTAAAATACCTAGATAAAAACTGCTCAGTGGGATGTGGTTGTGAAATGGTCAGAGTCTAAAAAAGAGAATCTCCGTTATTCTAGGATTTAAATATTTCTTCTTTTGTGCAGCGCAGGTTAAGGATCAGCCTTGTCTCTGCGGTGGCACAGTGGAATAAGGATCCAGTGTTCCCACAGCCACTGGCATTTAATATAAAGTATAATTTTATGTTGGTATCATTTTCAAAATACTCAGTACTACCAAATGATGTTTTACTTGTGAAATTTGTGAAATAAGAATTACCGCTTAGTATTTGTGTGTGGAGTGAGTATCAGTAAATGAACATGGTCCCGGCTGTGGCTCGGATTTGGTCTCTGGCCGAACTTCCATATGCCGGAGGTACAGCCAAAAACGATTAAGTAAGATAGCTAGGTAGATAAATTGGTTAATTCTCCAAAACAAATGGAAAAATAAGCCCCAGTCTATATTCCGGGATAATCACTCCTCCTCAAAGAAGCAGTAATGACATCAGTGTTTCGTCCCATTTTCATTTTCCAAAGTTTTCTTCCTCAGCACCCTGGAAAAAAACTTCGCAGAGCCTTTGTCTTCTAACTTTTCTCAGGAGAAAATACTTAGTTGGACTCACCAGTAGTCAAACAGACCAAACAAGTATATATGGTTTTGAGGGGAAAGAATGAGAGAGTTGGTTTGTCATACTCTTGATTTTGTCCAAGACATTTATTCAAAAAGCAAAATGTTAAGTCTCCCTTTAACTTAGCTCTCATTGCTATGATTATATTCTCATTAAGAAGTTATAGTTCATACAGAACTTGAAGTTATTTCAGTAACATAGTAAATTCGGATAGCACCATGTAATCTACCTCCAAATAAGAAAAAATGGCTGAAAGAAAAATAGTGCGAGGATCATGACTTTACACATGTTGACATATTGAAGAAAGAATGTTTTCCTGTCAATATCTTTTTAAAAAGTCCCAAGAGTTCTTCTGTTTCTGTGTTATTTTACATTGAACTTAACTGTTTAAGAATATTTGTTTCATTTTGGTTCGCTTCATTTAATCATTAGATGATGTGGTTGATACAAGAGTGTATTTAGTGCCCAGAGCTTAATAGAACACCGACGTGGTACATAAGAATTTGGTTCTTTGTCTCACTTTCTCCTTTCTTCCAAATAGCACCCGACAATGACTTTTCAAAAACAGATGCAGATGTCTCTCCCTTGCAGAGTCCCCAGTCTGGAGATCCTATTTCAACAGAATAGTCATCTGATGTCAGTTTGGCTATTCCAGACACAGATTTCTTAACTATATAATAGATTTTTTCCTGCTGGCTGGGAGAAAGAATAAAATTTTTGTTTTAAATGAGATAGGAAATGAAAAGCAAACCTGCTACTCCCCTTTGTCTCTTAAAATCTCTTTGTAATCATATAATGTTTCTTTATTCGCGGATATTCCCTCAGACTTGGTTCTCTATTTACATGCTAGAGGCAATTTGTATAGGTATAGCTACATTTACTTTAGAAAGTACAGAAGAAAGAGACAGAGGTGGCTGGTTCATCTCTTAGCCTGTATCATTTTGGTGCCTCTGTTTTTGAAATTCAGTTTTATCAATTTGCTTTCCAATGCCTTACTTAATGCATAGCTCAAAATATGCTCCAGCTGATTTGAAGCAGTAAAGCAGTGAAGACCAGTGAAATTTACCAATACTGAATGTTCTTCTGTTTATAGCAGTCTTAGCTTTCTATGGCTTTGGAAAGAAAGGCAGTGTTCTTGCACCTCAGTCTTTAGCACTGGTTTTCTCCTCATAAGGATTAACTGTCTGGGTCTTAGTGACATTCACTGACATTTAATATAAAGTATAATTTTTATGTTAGTATCATTTTCAAAATATTTAGTACTACCAAATGATGTTTTCCTTGTGAAATTTGTGAAATAAGGATTACTGCCCAGTATGTGTGTGGAACAAATGTCATTACATGACATATTATCATAATGTTTCGCTTGTAATATTTCTGGTAATGTTTCCTTGAAGAAATTTGCAAAGAAAATATCTGAAGGCTAGCTTTTGAGATACATATATGAAGATGTCACAGAGCCCCACCATCAATAAAGCATGAGTTTTATGTTCTCCCCCCATTCCCCGCGCATGTGTGTGCACGTGTGTGGTGCTTATCATATGGAGAAGGTTGCCGTGTTGTGCATGTTAGAATTCTTATTTAGCAAAGCATTCGGAGATTATTCTTACTAACTCTTATTACTAAAGGCTATGAAGATTTTTAGTTCTCCTTTACCAGTTACATAATCTGGGTAAAGCCTGAGACATATTTAGTTTTTAAAAAAATCAGATGAGTGTTCCTCTTTTGTGTGTTAACTTTTGTATGAAGAGTTATTAAAAGAGTTTATTCACTAATTAGAGCTCTGAAGGTAATCTGCAGTATCTCTAAATGCAATCTGACCTAAACGTTACTGTCAAGTGTAAAGGGAATGTCATCTGCACTCTTCATTCTAGGTGCAACCTGTCCAGGGGGCAAAATAAATATTAAAATTATGAAACTCTAAACATGTTTTATTATTAATGAGCATCAAATCTTGATTTGTTTATCTTTATGAAAGGCCTTTTAAGATCTGCAGAATAATCTTTTTTTTTTTTTCCAGAATTACCCCTGGACTACAAATTTACAAGCTTCTCTTCAAACAATTCAAAAACAGCTGGTTATTATCCAAACCCTCCACTGGTATTATTAAATGATGGGACACTGACAGCCAAATAAACTATCTTAACTAAAAACTGAAGAACTATATATGCAGCAAGTGTACTGTAAAAATGTTAATTTTCAAAAATTACTGTAAAATGCTTTATAGGAACAAATTGTTAATGTAAAGTGACCAAGAAATTGATGTTTTTCCATGGGTCTCCTTTCAACAGAGATCATCTTGATGCCCAACAACTCTCATTAATTAAAATCTCATTATCTTAGAACTGAAAAGAATCTTATTAATATTTCCTATACCAGTAATTCTGAGATTAGAATTACTCGGCGATATACATACACATACGTATTTACACATTTGCCTAGACCAGTGGTGCTCAGAGTATGGTCCCCAAACCCCTAGCATAGCAGCACCTGCAAAGCTGATGGAACAGCAGGCTTGCGGGATTGGACACAGCATCCTGTTTTAATAACAGTGTAATTCACACTGAAGGTTAAGAAGCCCTGGCTAGACCATAACCTCTAGATGCTGGGGATGCAGATGAGCACTGCCGTCTTTAGTGTGTTCCAGGGAAATGCAGCCAGAGTTGAGCATAACTCATCTACACCCGCTGATTCAATCTATAGTCAAGAACACCAAGTCTAGTGAGGTTATTTTTCTATATTATCAGGTCTTATGCTATTTTTGTGGCTTCCAAAACAAGGAAATAGGATGTCTTCTAGACCACCCAGCCGTATGGCACAGGGATGATTGAAGATGCCAGCGGGTTCAGCCTCCAGGGTTACCCATTAGGGTTTTTTCCTCCCTGTTAATGTTTACTTCATTTTCCTTCACCTTAAGGACAAAAATAGGTTCTTGGGGTGAAAAAAAAAAATCAATGCAGCAGATTGTGGTCCTCCATATTTTAACCCTACTCAATAAAAACGTATTCCTTACGTTAATTTATCTCATTAGGGAGAAATGTAATTTACAGTTACATTTATTAAATTTAATTTTTCTGCTAGGGCAGGGGGGTGATAATGAAAAAAAAAAGTTGAGAAAAATTGCTTTAAGAGGTTTTATAGTTATGCTACAACCCAAGATTATTGTGTTCTTTGTGCTGGGTATAGTTATTAGTAGCTATTTGTTGTTAAGATGTTTGGACCTAGATAATGTTTACAACATAAACTCCTGGATACTCCTTATGCTGTAATTTTACTCTGTTCCATCATGGACAGTATCAGAAAACGTACTGGTCACTACCATTTTACTTGGATTGTAGCAGAGAATTGGCATATTAATGGATGCAATGGAAAGGAGAATATTTTGTTAAATTTTTAAATGCTCAAATAATCTTAAATATATTGTGGGGATGAGTATCTCAGGGTAGGTAAACAGTTACAGATTTTTTTTTCCTCGAAGTCAGTAGCTTTTTTGATATCTACTAATAAATGTTAATATCTTTGAAACTGAATTCCAAAATCTCATTGGCATATGATAAAGAGCATACTATCAAGCTTAAGGCCTAAATGAAAGATGCTGTTTCATGTATACTTTCAATAGACATTTGATTTCTTTTAAAAATAAAGCTATTTTTCCTTACATGTTTTATTTTGTCAATAACAAAGAATAATACATCTTTAAATGCTTATAAACTGCTATTGTTAATACTGAAAAAATGAGAACTCCACAATAAGTTAACTGTATTTTTTTAACCACTGAGGAGTGAAAAAAATTCACTGAAGCTAGAAGTTCTAGTCCTACTTTTACATGTACCTACTTAAGAAATCTGAACAAGTTACCACACCTTTGTCCGTCTTGTCAAAAGAGAAGGTTAGAGTTTATATCCAAGTTTTCACCCACTTTTCTAGCAGAGTCAGTCAGTGTTTCTAATGAATGTTTTTCTGTTGGACTATAATTAGACTTTTTAAAATTTTGGTTGCTAAAAAGTGCCAGTGTTTCCAATTAAGAGTAAATATAATCATCAAAAAATAGTATATGAGGAGTTCCCTTCGTGGCTCAGTGGTTAACGAATCTAAGAACCATAAGGTTGCGGGTTCAATCCCTGGCCTTGCTCAGTGGGTTAAAGATCCGGTGTTGCCGTGAGCTGTGGTGTAGGTTGCAGACACAGCTCGGATCCCACGTTGCTGTGGCTGTGGCAAAGGCTGGCAGCTACAGCTCCTGTTAGACCCCTAGCCTGGGAACCTCCATATGCCGTGCGTGCGGCTCTACATAAAGGCAAAAAGACAAAAAAAAATAGTATATGAAAAATTTTAAAACAGATATTAGAGAAGAAGGGCTGTACATCTTTAACAAAGGTGAATGAAATAGGAAAGCAGGAAAATTGTGTTAATGGACAGAGGACCTAAGCTTAATATTAGCATACAGGTAAACATCATCTGCAGGATACTTACAAATAAATGCAGGAGTGGCTATTGTTGGTCTCATCAGCAAAAGAAAGATCTGAATGGCACAGTGGTCAAACAAATGGTTTGTCCACTTAGTATCTGGAATACTGAGGTAGCAGAAACTTCAACTCAGCCATGAACTGGAATCTAAAGTCAGTTAGTTCTGAGTGTGTTCAACTGTAAATTGAAATCAAGTATTATTTCCCCACTAACATTTATCTCCAATAGTAATTTTTTGTATATTTAAAGCATATACAGTTGAGCCTTGAACAACTCAGGTTTAACTAATGTGGGGTCCACTTACATGGATTTTTTTTTTTTTTTTGTAAATGCTGTAGTACTACATTATCCACAATGAATTAAATCCATGGATGCTGAACCACAGATAGAGAGGGCCAACTCTAAATTATACTTGGATTTTTAACTGCACTGGCACCCCCTAATCCCTGTATTGCTCAAGGGACAATTATATGTACATATATATGTCTACACTTATATATCCATACACACACACTTTTAGTGAAATGGTTTGAATGAAAATCAAATAAATTTAAATGATTTATATCACAAACTAGTACAAAAGGGAATATCCAACTATCTCTTTGTATGCAACAATCCTATGTTAGAATTACATGGATATCTTTTTTATTTTTAATGTGTAATGTTGCAGTAACATTCTCTTACCTCTTCGCAGGCTCTTGTCATAAAAGTTGGCTTCCAGATTAACACCTGACTGGGATATAATTGAGAGTTAAATCACTCAGTGTGGTCCTGTTGCTGTCCTTGAAAATCCTTGGGCATTGTCTAGCCCACATAAGGTGAATTCAAAAAGATGCCTCTTGGAGTTCCCATCATGGCTCAGTGGTTAACGAATCCAACTAGGAACCGTGAGGTTGCGAGTTCGATCCCTGGCCTCGCGCAATGGGTTAAGGATCTGGCATTGCCGCGAGCTGTGGTGTAGGTTGCAGATGCGGCTCAGATCCCGCGTTGCTGTGGCTGTGGTGTAGGCCGGCGGCTACAGCTTCGATTAGACCCCTAGCCTGGGAACCTCCATATGCCACGAGTGCGGCCCTAGAAAAGACAAAAAAAAAAGATGTCTCTTGTTGTTAGTCTCTAGCATCATCTTCAGAACTAGTCTAAAAAATTAATGATAAGGAGCGCTGGCTCCTCACCAGGCTACTTCATGTGCCTTATTTACTTCCTAGAGCAACCATATGAGGTAGGTGTAATTATTAAAAATTTACAGACGAAATTGAAATTCACAGAGGTTAAATAATATGCTTACTCCAAGTTGCACTGTTTCTAAGGAAGAGCATTAACACATAAGCACAAGTTTGACCCCCAAAGTCATGCTCTCAGTTGACTGACATGTAAAAGTCTTCCAATACTGGATCTAGATTGGGACAAATTCTCAGTATAAGACCACACTTTAGGTTGCTCCCTTGGGGTAAAGCTAGGCAGTGTAGATTGGGCTCCTCTCCTTTCCTCATCCTCCTCGTAGCTGGCTTTCCCTGCTGCCCTATCACTCCCCCATTGGAGTACATTATTTGTTAGAGGGTGGCCAAAGGGGATGCCTGCTTTTCAGCAGAGGCACAGCACTAAGGGGAAACTTCAACATGGAAGGAATGAGAATAAATACCTAAATATGGACGCATGGATCTGTTGCTGGAGCACTTGAACTTCAGGATCCTGAGGTGGTCCAGGCAGCAAGGGATTGTCTATTTTTAATCGATAGAAGCTGCTTCCACTTGAGAATAGCAGAAGTAAGAAAACTGCATGGAAGACTCCCAAGATTTAAATGAATAATCGTACAAGCACACCAAAAATCACAATTACTGAACAACCACTGATTAAACAAGCAAAAAAACTGGAACCACCCGAAAAAAGACACATCGAAAGACACAGGGAGGAAACCCAACTAGAAGGTAAGAGGGGCATACTCAATGATATAATAAAATCCCATACCCCAAAATGGGCAGCACACAAACTGGAGAACAATTGTGTCACAGAAGTTCTCCCACAGGCGGGAGGGTCCTAAGCCCCATGCCAGGCTCTCCAGCCTGGGGGTCTGGCATGGGGAGGAGGTGTCCTCAGAGCATGTATCCCTGAAGGCCAGCAGGGCTTGAGTGCAGGAACTCCACAGAAATGGGGGAAAGAGAATTCCCCTCTCAGCACACACAAGGTCCTATGCATCCCAAGACACAGGGAAAAAGCAGTGGCTTCACAGGAGCCAGGGCCAAACCTACCTGCTGGTTTTGGAAGGTCTCCTGGAGAGGTGAGGGGTGGCTGTAGCAAGTTCTTAGAAACGTACAATCTTCCAAGAGTGAACCCGAAAGAAACATAATATGAACAGACCAATTAATGTACCAAAATTAAACGGTGATTTAAAAACTTCCAACAAACAAAAGCCCAAGACCAGGTGGCCTCACAGGCAATTTCTACCAAACATTTAAAGAGTTAACACCTGTCATTCTCAAACTATTCCAAAAAACTACAGAAGAAGGAACACTTCCAAACTCATTCTATGAGGCCACCAGCACCGAAATACCAAAATCAGAAAAAGATACCACAGAAAAAATTACAGGCCAATAATACTGATGAGTATATACTAATCTCCCACAAAATACTTGCAAACTGAACCCAGTAAAACAAAGGATCATACACCATAATCAAGTGGTATTTATTCCAGGGATGTAAGGATTTACAGTATCCACAAATAAATCAGTATGATATACCACATCAACAAAGTGAAGAATAAAACCATATGATCATCTCAATAGATGCAGAAAAAGGTTTTGACAAATTCAACGCCCAGTTAGGATAAAAACTCCCCAGAAAGTGGGCATAGAGGGAACTTACCTCAACATAATAAAGGCCATATATAATAAACCCACAGCTAATGTCATACTGAATGGTTCCTCTAAGATAAAAAATGAGACAAATATGCCAACTCTCACAACTTTTATTCAACACAGTTTTGGAAGTCCTAGCCACAGCAACAAGAGAAGAAAAAGAAATAAAAGGAATCCAAACTGGAAAGGAAGAAGTAAAACTCACTGTAGATGACATGACACTTCACGTAGAAAATCCTAAAGACACTATACCAGAAAATTACTATAGCTCATCAATGAATTTGGTAAACTCACAAGATACAAAATTAATAGACAGAAATCTGTTGTATTTCTATACACTAAAAATGAAAGATCATCTTATTTACCACTGCATCAAAAAAAATAAAATACCTAGGAATAAACCTATCTAGAGAAGCAAAAGACCTGTTCTCCAGGAGCTATAAGACACTGATGAAAGAAATCGTAGATGACAGAAACAAATGGAAAGATAATACCACACTCTTGGATTGGAAAAATACTGTCAAAATGACTATAATACCCACCCCAGGCAATCTTCAGATTCAATGCAATCTCTACCAAATTAGCAATGACATTTTTCATAGAACTAGAACAAAAAATGTTTTTAATTTATATGTAAACACAAAAGAGTTCAAATAGCCAAAGCAATCCTGAGAGAAAAAAACAAGGCTGAAGGAATCAAGCTCCCTGGTTCACACTATACTACAAAGCTACAGTCATCAAAACAGTATAGTACTGGCACAAAAACAAATATTGGATCAATGGAACAGGATAGAGGCCCAGAAATAAACCCATGCATCTCTGGTCAATTAATCTTTGACAAAGGAGGCAAAAATATACAATGGAGAAAAGACAGTCTCTTCAATAAGTGTTGCAGGGAAAACTGGACAGATACATGTAAAAGAATGAAATTAGAACACTCTCTAACACCATGCACAAAAATAAACTCAAAATGATTAAAGACCTAAATGTAATACCAAATACCATAAAACTCTTTAGAGGAAAAAAGAGACAGGAATTTGGACATAAATTACAGCAGTGTCTTTTTGGATCCACCTCCTAAGTGTAATGAAAATAAAAACCAAGTTAAGCAAATATGACCCAATTAAACTTAAAAGCAAACTATAAACAAAGTGAAAAGACAATCCACCGAATGGGAAAAAACATTTGCAAATGATTAATCTCCAAAATATACAAATAGCTCATGTAGCTCATTATCAAAAAAAAAAAAAACAATGGAAAAACTGGCATATTTAAGTAGAGATTTCTCCAAAGACATAGAGATGGCCAAAAAGCACATGAAAGGATGCTCAACATTACTAATTAGAAAAGAAAAGAAAAACTGCAATGAGGTATCACCTCACACTGGTCAGAATGGCCATCATCAAAAAGTGATAAATCCTGGAGAGGATGTGGAAAAAGGGGACCCTCCTACACTGTTGGTGGGAATGTAAATTAGTACAACTATGGAGGACAGTATGGAGTTTCCTTAAAAAATTAAAAATAGAGCTAACAGGAGTTCCTGCTGTGGCTGAGAGGATTAAGAACCTAACATAGTGTCTGTGCGGATGCAGATTCAATCCCTGGCCTTGCTCAGTGAGTTAAGGATCCAGTATTGCTGCAAGCTGTGGTGTAGGTTGCAGATGCAGCTTGGATCTGGTGTTGCAGTGGCTGGGGCATAGGCATCAGCTGCAGTTCCTATTTGACCAGCAACTTCCATATACTGCAGGTGCAGCCCTAAAAAAAAAAAAACATGACTAACATATTACCCAGCAATCCCACTTCTAGGCTATATCCAGAGAAAACCATAATTCAAAAAAATCATGCACCCCAATGTTCATTGCAGTACTATTCACAATAGCCAAGACATGGAAATAACCTAAGTGTCCACTGACAGACAAATGGGTAAAGATGTGAGATATACATAAATATATATATATATATATATATATATATATATATATATGAATATTACTCAGTCATAAGAATGAAACAATGCCATTTGAAGCAACATGGGTGTATCCAGAGATTATCAAACTAAGTGAAGGAAGTCAGAAAGACAAATACTATGATATCACTTACATGTGGAATCTAAAATATAACACAAATGAACTTATTACAAAACAGAAACAGATTCACAGATGTAGAGAACAAACCTGTGGTTGCCAAGAAGAATGGAGTGGGAGTCGGGTTTGTGGATGGATACAGAATGGATAGACAAGGCTCTACCCTATAGCACAGGGAACTACATTCAATATCCTGTGATAAACCCTAATGGAAAAGAGCACTGAAGTAGAATGTGTGTGTGTGTGTGTGTGTGTGTGTGTGTGTGTGTGTGTGTGTGAGTATATGGCAGAAATTAACATGACATTGTAAATGAACTATACTTCAATAAAAACAAATTTTTTGAAATAAAGTTCTTTTGGTACACTTACTCTCTCTGATGAAAGGAACTGCTAATTTCATTAGTTTATTCATGGAACATCATGATTACATATGTGAATCCAGAAGTGTTTTAATGTGAAATTATGGAATCCTGTATTAATTTAAATAATTGATTTTTGAAAAATCCCTTTCAAAGACCATCATAGATGGGGTAAGAATAACCTCCAACTGAATACTCAAATAGGGTTTTTGTTGTTTTATGCCAACTTTACTGGAGATGATTGTGATATAGTGGAAGTTACCCTAGCTTGAGATAAAAATATTTTAACTCTGCCTGGCATCCTAGGCAATTTAGTTCAACTTTCTCAGCCTGTTTTCTCAACTATTTAAAAGGGGAGGAGCTCCCTGGGGGCCCAGCAGTTAAGGACTTGGCATTGTGACTGTTGTAGCTTGGTTGCTGCTGTGGCTCAGGTTTGACCCCTAGCCTGGGGACTTTTGCATGACACAGGCACGGCCAAAAAAAAAGGTAAATAAATAAATAAAAGGGGGAGTTCCTGTTGTGGTACAGCGGAAACAAATCTGACTAGGAACCATGAGGTTGCAGGTTCGATCAGTGTTGCCATGAGGTGTGGTGTAGGTCACAGACGTGGCTCAGATCTGGCTTCGCTGTGGCTCTGGCATAGGCCAGAAGCTGTAGCTCCAATTAGACCGCTAGCCTGGGAACCTCCATATGCCGTGGGTGCAGCCCTAAAAAGACAAAAAACAAAAATAAATAAATAAAAGGGGATAGTAAAACTGTTAGAATTATGAAGGTAACATAAGAACACACATGGAAGTGCCTGATGTTGTCTCAGACCTCTTCAGATTGTCAAGCCAGGGAATGCGTATCTGATCCAGAATCAGATACTGAAGGTTCAAATTGACTCCGTGAGACTGGGAACTCAATAATTAGGCATACTGGTAATTTTGTCTTTAGTGATGAAAACTGATTTAACGAAACTGGAGTCAACTGGAGATAAAGCAGAAGCAAAAGCAGCAGCAAGAATGATGTCCAGGAGTAGGGAATCTGAGTAAGGAAGGCACAGAGTTAAAATATTTTTATCTCAAGCTAGGGTAACTTCTACTATATCACAATCATCTCCAGTAAATTTGGCATAAAACAAAAACCCTATGTGAGTATTCAGTTGAGGGTTATTCTAATGACTTTATGGGTGTCTGGCCTGAGCTATCTGGAAATAGAAATGGATGTGCAATGATATTCTGTTAATATAGGGATCAGGGAAACAATGAAATATGTCACTGCTACTCACCGGGCGATATGGCCCAAGGATACCAAAATGGTAATACTTCTTTGGTGAATATAGGAGGGGAGAAATTCTTAAACTGGTTTGGAGGTCTGATTTAAGAATGATTTGGTTCTAGAATTGAGGAAGAAAAACAAAAAGGCAATGCAAAAAAACGGAGCATGGCTATGAGAATTAACAACTGGGTGGTAAGTAAATCCTAGAGAGTGCTAAACTAATTTTATTAGACTAAACAGAAGAGAAAACACATTAATCTGTAACAAATGAGTAACACCAGTCTACTAGAAAAATGAGCATTAAGAGTTCCTATCATGGCTCAGAGAGTTAAGGACCTGACCTAGTTTCTGTGAGGATGCAGACTTGATCCCTGGCCTTGCTCAGTGGGTTAAGGACCCAGCACTGGCCGCAAGCAGCTGCATACACAGGTCACAGATGTGGCTCAGATCCAGATCCAGTGTTGCCGTGGCTATGGTGTAGGCCTCAGCTGCAACTGAGATTCAATGCCTAGCCTTCCATATGCTGCAGGTGCAACTGTAAAAAGAAAAAGAGAAAAAAAAAAGAATACTATTGGCTAGACTAAAGCTGATAAGAAACCAACAAAAATTACATTTTCTAATTATATCCAGAACTGGATAAAAGAGATAATGCTTCAAACAGATGGTTGACAATGCAGAAATTAATCACTGAATTGAAAAGGTAAAATGAACAGTGTTTGGGGAATTTAGGATTAAGACGGGTATAAAACTTGCAAAAGAAAACTTAGCTTTCTAATACCTAAAGTTCTCCAAGCCTAGAAAAATTATACTTCAAATAGGGCTTGCAAATAAGAATTGTGCTAAGAGTCAATAAGTCTGTTAATTGTATGTTTGACAATCTCTAACTCATATCAGTAATTTTGGGCCATTTATGTCAAAATTTTGTTTAAATGACTAAAGATATTCAGTGATTCATTTATGCAGATCTTGCAGCATCCATTGCTCTCTCTACTACAGAGAATGCAGAAGTATTCATCTCTCAAACCTTCATGTAATAGCTACTGAATAGCAAAACATTACTGGTAATTTCCACCGTGATGTCTGATATCATTTGTTTCTAGACATTATATTCCAGTCATAATTTTGTGATTTTTTCATTTTAGAGCATCACACTGTTATAGGAAAAGATTTAAGTAGTGCTTAGAGAATATCCAATGATTAATTCTTCAAAAGTCTATCTTAAACTCTTTAAGAATGCTCTAAAAAGACAAAAAAAAAAAAGAATTAGTCCAAAGTAGGGACATAGTTTAAAAAGAAGTAAACAATGACAGTGCAAGAACAGCTTTTCATTGAAAATAGTATTTTCAGTAAGTGACAAAAATCAATTTACGGTACCACCAAAAACTACACTGACTATATAGGAAATATGTTTATGAGTATTCGTTTGGGTTTCTCATTTACCATTTTTCAAGCAGAAAATCTCTGAAGGTGCATTACCGCCTTTTTTTATTTTTAAGAATCAGGACGATGCTTACCATGATGAGGTGGTAACTTTAATGATTTTCCAACCATTTATTAGCCTAGACAAAAGAGACAGATCTTTATTTATTTTTATTTTTTGGTGAAAACAACTACAGCAGAAGAGTAACATAAGTGTTTTTCCTTCGAGTACATGGGAGAAGACTAAAGTACTAACCAGCTTCGTTTAGTTTGACAGAGCAATTCTATAAGTACTTACACTGGTTAGGAACACAGATGTCAAGTACAACACTACCAGGGTAAGAAATATCAAAACAACAGAGTTATGTTTTTCTGTTTGAGAATACCTTCACAAGACGGCAACACTTAGGAAAATTCCAAAGATCACATTCAAATTATATTTCTAAGAATAGAGCTATATAAGAAGAGAGACCAGAACGAGCTGATATATTAATAAATATTCACAGAAGTCTTCATACTGCACAGGAAACAAGCTTGATATTTTTGCACACATTCTCAATTACAAGCACAAAGCAGGCCTGTAAATGTTAATTTTGCCAGCAAGCAAAAACGGAGAAAGGATTAATAGGACTTGACTCAAACACAGTGAAATAAAGAGCATGTATCATTAATCGTTCACGTATATTCTAGAGTAATAGAAAACACTCAGACTTGCACCTGTGTGTACAGAAATCTACAGGTGACTTCAAAGAGTTAGGAACAACTGGAGGAAAACCTAACCCATCTGAGCATCCTCTTTAAAATATCAATCACTCATTCTCTCACCGCTCCTGGGAAAAACCTCAGGGACCTCCCCTCCCAGCCCTGACCCTGCAGGTGCCACTCTTTGCTGTTTGCCTTCCCAAGCCCAATGGACAGCACACTCATCTGTTTGTTGGGCTTTCAGTTTCCAAAGCCTAGGACACCCTCCCCACTGCTCTCTGTCCCTACACCCCAATCCCCTTACCCCGCAGCAGGGAGGCTCAGCAGCCCTGCAATGCAGACTGCAGCCTGCGCCGTCATGTTAGGTCAGAAGCAGGGAAGGAAATGCAGAAGCTGAGGACTGAGAGCCAAGAAGGCCTGGCAGTAGGATGGAGGCCCAGGGGACCTCTGGCAGGGTGGTAACAGAGGACAGGAGTGAGCCTCAAAACGCTGCCCTGGGGTTACTTCTAAGTGGTCCATGGCCCAAAAATGAACTCTCATGCTTAGAAAAGTGGAGTGAACTAAATTTTGATTGCCTTGGATCACAACCTGCTCTGCATCTGTCCTGAAACCACTGAGGCCCTTCTGTCTCTCTTCTCAAGAAACACATGGAAAGTCCTGGCAAATGGATATGGAAGAGGATGGGGCTGTCAAAGTAGGCCCCAAAGAACAATGCCCATAAGTAGGCAATTCGCCTACAGGTTTCCCTCTGAAATGTTTATAGACTTGGCTAAAGGAAGCAGGGTGGAGGCAGAGGGCAGCAAAGGGCGTAAGGGACACAGAGTCCACTGAGCAGTACCCTTCTCCTTCCGGACATAACAAAGGGAGAGCAAATTAAACAAAAAGCCTGCTTTGCCAGGTTTGTTTTCTGTTTCTGGGCTGTAACTGCTTCGGAGAAGAGGGAGAGGAAAGGAGGGAAGGAGGAAGGTGACAAAGAAAGATGTATAACAGACCCCACAGACCTGAAATACCTCCTCCTTGTGCCCCTACCCTGGCAGCTTTGTCATATTCAGAATGGGTGCAGGAGGGGTTGGGAAGGGGACACCTAATTAAGTTGCCTAGATTAAGGGTGGCTTGTTGGCTAAGGCTCAAAGGGCTAACTGCCAGAAGAGACACACCCCACCCCCCAAGCTTGGCTTTGGGCACTGTGGCATTATGACTGCCCAACCTGCCTGACAGCCAGCTAGGTTTATGGGTAACCATTTGATGGGCAGGGAAGGGCTGGTTCCTGCGTGCCGCCCAGCAGCTTAACTCTACAGATAGTTCCTGAAGAGGCAGGCACTAGTGCCTGTGTCAAGCTCATCTAGAAGCCTGCGAGCAGGTTAGGATGAGCCATATCACAGACCTTCATACTCACCAGCACCTGGTCACAACGCAGAGTGACCACAGGCGTTAAGAAGACCGGCATTATAACACAGAACACGTTTCATCTGTTACCTCACTCATGCCTAGGAGCCATCCCCCAGCCAAATGCTTATTCTGCAACATAACCAGCAGGGTAGATGGCATGGGCCCAGAAGGACAGTTGAAATCAGTTACTGGTTGCCTAGAATGTTCATTTTAAGTTGATGGCTGGCATCATCTATATCAGCTTCATCTCGCAGCAGTGAAAACTCAATGATCTTGCCACAGAGTACTTGGGTATCAGGAGGACAGCCAGCAAAAAGCATGAAGCCCAGCTAAGTATCTGCAAAGGGATATCAAGCTTCTTTGCGGTAGATAACCACTTTAACAACTGGGAGAAGGACACAGTCATAGACAGGGCCCAGGACATGCAAAAGAAAGCAGTGCAGATCTACAATGTCATGTGCTTGGCATAGAAGCAGTGGAAGGCCGTGCACCTGGAACATTTAACACGATGCAGAACAGCGGGAAGGCCCAGAGGAAGAGCATAGGCATATAAGCGACCATCTTGTCACTGTTGAGGATTTAGAAGGGCCAGAGGACAAAACAATCCAGTGTGAAGAGAAAGTAAATGGAAGACTGCATGCTGTCGGCTAAGCACAGGTCCAAGAGGAGGTGGTAAGGGAACTTGTGCAGGAGCTTCTCCCAAGGGCCGGAGTTAGCCGGACTGGAACCTGAAGGTCCTGGGGCTCTCCACTGGCTGCCTGACGGGGTCTCGAAATCCCCTGCGGGGCCCATCACCCATCAGGTAGTACTGGAGGGGGTTGGGCCACAGTTCTGCTTTGATAATCTCTGCAATCCTGTCGAACTCCAGGAGGCTGTGGTCTGAGAACCAGTTGAAAAAACTGGGGATAGTGTTGCCTTCCCGATTCCTGTGGATATGGGACTGAGGGTCTTGGCCCCGGTGCCAGCGGATTGGAGTAGAAAGTGAGACCACCCGGCCAGAGGATCTGCGCTCGTATTCCTTAACGAGCCCCTCATTTCGGAAGTAGGGGTTGCTCTGAAAGATGAACTTGAACTTGCAACCTGCTCTGGGGTGTTTAAGCTCCTCCACTTCCAAATTGATCATGTACCTCATCATGTCTTCATCTTGGCCACTGATCATAGGTGACAGCTGGGGGTGGTTGCGAAACGCAGTGACCCAGAAACCTGGGATATTTTGGATAATGAAACTCCTGCGCTGCATATGGAGCCTTCGCATCCGGCCAAACTTGCGCTCCAGTTGAAGGAAGGCCCTGTCAGCCTGGGCATTTACATTTGACAGCTCCTGATCGATGGCCTCCAGCGAATCCATGCAGTTATTGATCTTCGGGGCCCTGGCTCGGATCTCCTCTTTCGCTCCTCCTACCACCTTTTTATCCTTCAGCATCATCTTCTTTTCCTCTACCACCTCCTCTGCTACTCCCTCCTTTTCAGCTGCCGCTAAAACAGCGCCCTTTTTCATAATCATTTCCTTGGCCTTCGCCCCGGGCATCATCTGAGACCCCAACCGCCCTGCGCCACAGGCTTCTAGAGCCTTCTCCACGGCAGGGATGCGCAGCTCTCTACGCTGACAGCCATTTTCCTGGCTGTTGTCGGCTGCCACAGAGGCGGCGGCAGAGGCTGCTTCCAGACCCTCCGTGGAAGCCGGAGCCTCTTTCTGGCCCGCTTTGGTCGCTACACGGCCTCGACTCCCAGCAACTCGAATGCGGAGCGCAAGGCCACAGCCCGCGGGGTTCCGGGGTGCGCCTCCCTCTGCAGAGCTCCGCAAACCGCTCTCACCTGAGTCCGCCATCACCAGGGTCGCCTCGGTTTCCTCGCCCTGACACTGCTTTGGGTCCGGATGTCCCGGGGCATGGTCGGGAGTAGCGGGGCCGCAGGTTTGAGCGACAGGGAGACTGTCGCCCTCCTCCAAGCCGCTCATCTTGGTAGAAGTCAGACCTGCAGCAGGAGCGCGTCCGTTGTCCTCCGCAGAAGCTGCGCTCCGCCCCTAGCGCCAGCCCTCTTTTCCACTCGGAGGGATGCTGCTATGGCAACCTGGGACGTCACGGCGGTAGCGTTTTAACATCGCGAGACAATTCGCTGCGCCTTCTGATTGTGCTGGTTAAGGGTATTCTTTTGTCTCTTAAAAAATATTACGAATTTCATCAGTCTGGAAAAGATTTGGCTTATGTAAAAGGATGCAGACCAAACTCAAGCAAGTGAGAACTGTTCCTGTGAATTTCTAAGGCTCCAAATCAGTATCTAGCATCTAAGCTATTGTCTTTTAAAACACCAAAGAGCTAAGGAAGGTTAGCTTTTGTCCATTCAGGTCAGCTCACAGGCGCTTCTCTTGCATAGTTAAGTGGATTCAGCAATTTACCGGCCTCCTTTAACCTACGGATTCATTGCTGTTACCAAGCAGTTGAAATGAGCAGATTTTGACTTTTGAGAAGGGAAGTGTTGCTGTGTTGTGATGATTTTTAAAAATTAGGAGCAGCTAAAAGGGAACTGTCTTTCCTCCTTATAAGACATAATAAAAGATTATTTCAGTTTGCCTTAGAGACTTTAAAGTTTATGTACTTTGGCAAACACCTACGAAGTAATTGGACATTTACTCTTCACTTTTAACTTACGTAAGGAGCAAAATTTACCTTATTTTAGAGGTCACCCACCAATGTGCGGGGGGCGGGGGGAGATGCAGCCTTCAAGTATTCCTGCGAAGAAACTTAATCTCAGGGGATTTTGATTTCTAAAAGTATACATACTTTATATTGCTGATCTTCAGGTTATCATCTTAATCTGAAAAGAGTTCCTGCTTCATAATGCCTGTGGGCATGAAATCAGTAAATATTTTGCCAAGATTTTCTTCTGTGTTATTTAACTGCAGGGCAGAAACCGAATCAACTGTTTTTAAGCACTGAAGATATTGTCTAAAATATTTTAAGTAACATTTAAAATGTTAACACTAATACATTTATTTAAGAAAAAAACTGAACTATTCAGATTAGTTCATCAAATTCTTTTGATAGTGATGTCACTACTGTTTTGTTTGTTGAAGTGTGAAAATACTGGTGTTAATCCTTAGGAAAATGCAATGAATGAAAACTTTTGCATATTTTTAACATCTTAGATTCATATTAGAAAAAAGATTCTAACTTTGTAATAGAAACTCCACTACAAAGCACCCCAGAATATGATCCCTTTCAAGTAAGAACTCAGAAGGGATTCCAGTGAGAGGTAAGGATTTAGGGGAAAGGGGCTTCAAGAAAATCAGCAGTTATATTGAGACTGGTGAGCGAAGTAGTGCAGTACTGGTCCAGCCAAGAACTGAGGCAAAGATACAGGCAGACATTACAGAGAAACAGCCTGTCGTGCATCTTCAGAGTGTAGCTCACAAAGATTTTCCAGAGATTTCACAAACAAGAATTTTTTTGTACCCTCAGTCAGCCTTCTCAACTACATTGTCCAGACTGACTGCTGCCAGCTAGTCAGGTATCCCGTTGTTCTAAATGTGCCAACGAGATTCCCTCTTCCCAGACTATAATTATTTTTCTCTCCCTTCTTTCCTCTTTCAATAAATCCTGTTTTTGCCTTTGTGGGGTGAAATCAATCTATTGTTTTACCTCCTTATAAACATGGAAACAGTGTGCTACAATTTTATGACTTTGAGTAATCCTTTGACACTACTGTGACTCTTTCCTAAAGAATCTTTGCACTGCTGAAGGATTCTCTTGGATTATGAGAAAAGTAAATGCTAAATGAAAGTTAACGTTGCCATGTATGAAAGTTTCTTATTTGCAACAAAATATTAGAAACATAAGGCTACTACCTGTGAATTTTTCTTATTGTAGATACCAATTTTTTACTTTTTAATACAAGTTTTAAAGGTTATACTACACTTATAACAAAATATTGGCTGTATTCCCTGTGTTGTACACTACATCATTGTAGCCTACCTTACACTCCACAGGGTGTACCTCCCACTCTTCCTCATGTTGTCCCTCCTCCCACTGGTAACCACTAGTTTGTTCTCTACATCTTTGAGTCTGCTTTTTTGTTATATTCACTAGTTTGTTGTACTTTTAGATTCCACATATAAGTGATATCACACCGTATTTGTCTTTCTCTGTTTGGCGTATTTCACTTAGCATAATGCCCTCCAAGTCCATCCACGTTGCTGCACATGGCAAAGTTTTCTTTTTATGTCTGAGCAGTATTCCATTTTATGTATGTACCATGTCTCTATTCATTCATCTGTTGATGGACATTTAGGTTGCTTCCATATCTTGTCAACTGTAAGTAATGCTGCCGTGAACACTGGGGTACATGGTATGTGCCAAATTTTAAAAAATATTTCTATCTTCACTGCTTGAAACATCCCTGTCTCTAGCTTTAAGTATTCTTGTCAATGGAATCATTTTCCACTATTAACAGCCTGCCCATTTTTTAAAGCTCCATTCAAGCTTACCTCATAGTTTGTGCTAGGCATTTTACATGAATTAATTCCACCCAGGAAGCACAGAGAAGTTAACTCACCCATGGCTGGACATACAGTATTTGGCAAATTACCTACTCCCATCTCCTCTTAACCACCTTACCATTCTATAGCTCTTGTTACCTCTGCCATGGAGTTTGTACATATTTATCTATCTTTAACTTTGTTGCTTGTTTCATGCAGATCAGTCTTCTCATCCCAGCTACACAAGGATGGCTGCATAGTGGCTTCTTCTTTAGCATCAGTATATATCATGTGTGTGTGTACTGTGTATGCGCACACACACACATACACAGAGTATATATAGCATATACACAGTAGCCCAGTGATATTCTTGTAGATTTTAATGAAACTTGGTGATTTGACTTACACGACTATTTTAAAAGGTTTTACTAAAATGAATAATGTAACTATGCTGGCATTTCATTTTGAGGAGGGTTGATATAAATATTTTAGCTATGAATCATATTTTACATTCTTGCATATTAGAATATGGAATTTTTTGTATACAACAGAGCTTGTTCTCTTGGCAACTGTCAATAAAACTCATTGCACAGGAAAAGATGCATTAGTAACTTATGATTCTATGGAAAAATAGCCACAGAAAATGCTATGAAAATCTAAGAGCTAATTCTGACTTGCTGTGGGATAAGGAGTTTAACAGAAGTTCAAACATAAATTGATGAAGTCAAATGGGAATGACTTTACTAAAGAGTACAGTAAATTCAGGCAAGTTTATGAAATATCCCTTATTGCTACTCTTTTGAATGGTAAGTTTTTTTTTCTGAGTTATATGGTTTCTGTTTACAGGTAACCTTGTTTTATTGCACTTTGATTTATTGCACTTCATAGATATTGTAGTTTTTACAAATTGAAGGTTTATGGCAACCCTGCATCAAGCAAGTCTATAGGTGCCATTTTGCCAACAAATATTTGCTTACTTCTTGTCTCTGTATCGTATTTTGGTAATTCTTATAATATTTCATATTTTTTCATTATTATATTTGTTATAAATATAAAACTTTCATGGATGAGGAGATGCTTCTCATGAATGAGCAAATAAAGTGCTTCCTTGAGATTCAACTACTCCTGGTGAAGATGCTATGAAGATTGTTGAAATGACAACAAAGGATTTAGTATATTACATAAACTTATTTGATAAAGCTGTGGCAGAGTCTGAGAGGGTTTACTCCAATTCTGAAAGACATTCTACTGTGAGTAAAATCCCTATCAAATAGCACTATACATTACAGAGAAACTCTTCATAAAAGAAGGGTCAATCTGTGTGGCAAACTTCATGGCCGTCTCATTTTAAGAAATTGCCACGGCCACCCCAGCCTTCAGCAGCTATTAACCCTGATCAGTCAGTAACTATTAACATCAAGGGAAGACCCTCTGCCAGCAAAAAAATTACAGCTCGCTGAATGCTCAGATGACAGGTAACATTTTTTTAACAACATTTTTAAAATGAGGTATGTGCATTTTTTAGAGATAATGCTATTGCCCACTTAATAGATCACAGTATAGTATAAACATAATTTTATATGCACTGGGAAGCAAAAAGTAACTTATGACTTGCTTTATTGAGATACTCATTGTAGTGGTCTGAAACTGAATGCACATTATCTCCAAAGTATGCCCGTATCTATTCATTCAGCTTACATTTATTTTGTGTCTTTCTATACACCTGACACTTAATGTGTTATCTCATTTAGTCCTCACAACACCTCTGTGAGGCAGCAATGTCATCACCTCCATTTGATTTTATCTCAGAAGGAACGGAAACAAAGAGGAATTGAGTCATACAGCAGTGATACCGCCACAATCTGAACCCAGGTAATCTGACTCTAGAACCTGTATACTAATTCATATTATTCTGCAACCCTCAACAACACATAAAATGAGATGGCACTTTCTTAGAAATAAGACCATCCAAACTGAATGTTAAATCCTCCCCCTTCTTCCAGTTCCCCTTCCCACATCTTCAAAGCATTGACTTGTTGGGGAAGTGCCCCGTTACTAAGGGAAGAAACAAGAATTCATGATCCTCACCTCGTGCCTTAGATCAGCAGTTCTGTCCATCAGGTACAACATTCCTTTTCTGTTGTTAAATTCGTTACTGGTATTGTATAAACCCAGTCTTATTACAGGAGGGCAGAAGGCATGGGCTGGAGTTCTAGATCTGTCTTTCAGGAGTTATAGAAATCTGGGCAAGAAAACAAGTCTTAAAATATTTTAATTTGTAAATGTTTGGGAATGCATACATTAAGTTACATGATGTAGTTAGATCACTATACTCTACCTATAGAATAAATAGTTCCTTATAGTTTTTGGAGATTAACTTCGTTTAAGGTACGTGGTTTACAGATATTTCATTCCATTCCATTGGTTGCCTTTCCAAACTGTTGATTGCTGATAAAATAAAAATTCTAAGTATTTAAAAGCTTTGTGTCAGAGTTTAATTGGCCATTGTTTTCACTCTTAGTGTTAGGTATCTTACAATCAGTGTTTTAAAGTGAAATATGAAGATGCTCTCAAAAATGCACTGTATAATCTGCAAAAATTTTTGTTTTCATATGTCAGATAGTGGTAGCTTCTAGGCTTAAATAATAATAAATTTTTCATCTGTATGAATATTCAGCAATGGATAATTATTTTATATGAGCCTCTCTCCCTCACAGTGCAGTATGTCTAGCATTCTTAATGTTCCTGATGAATGCCAGTAGCACTCATATTCGTTCTAATAATCAAAACAAACGGGCATGTAATAATCAAAACAAATGGACAAATTTGCCAAGCATCCTCTAGGAGTAGGTATACAAACACATTTGAGAATCACTTTTTTAAATATTTGAGGATGTGGGTGTCCCCATTCCTGGTCACTAGAGGGAGGAAGTAGTCTTTAAAATAATCTGGGACCTCCCGTTGTGGTTCAGTAAGTTAAGGACCAGAGGCTGTCTCTGTGAGGATGTGGGTTCAATCCCTGGCCTGGATCAGTGGGTTAAGGACCTGGCATTGCCATAAACTGCAGCATAGGCCATAGATGCGGCTCGGATCCATTGTTACAATGGTTGTGGCATAGGCCCCAGCTGCAGCTCTGATTCGATCTCTGGCCCAGGAAGTTCCATATGTCCACATGCAGTCATAAAAAGAAAAAAATATATAATCATCATCATCTGACTAGTTTGCCTTTGGTGTTAAAGTTTAAACTACTCTGAAGTAAATAGGGCAATTTTTTAAAACACATTCATTGAAAGAATTATAGCATGAGTTTTCAACATATGTTTCATACTCTACATGTTATTAAAATTGAATCATAATCTTTTTATACTTAGGTTATCATTGTTACAAAATAAAAAATTTCTCAAACTTGTTTGGCGTGATTACATTTTGCCAAAAAAAAAAAAAAAGGAAAGAAAGAAAAAAGAAAGGCGTATATATAGCCTTGCTTTTCTCAATCATAAAGAAAATCAAGAGACAAGGTCCCTGACCTGAATGACTTCATACCTTTGTATGCTGAGTGTGATAGTTAACTGTATGGCAACTTGACAGGGCCAAGGTGTGCGTATATTAAGTATTTCTGGGTGTTTCTGGAATTAGCATTTGAATCGGTGGAGTCAGGAAAGTAGACTGCCCTCCCCAGTCTGATGGGCAGCATCCAGTCCATGGGAGGTCTGCATAGAACAAAAAGGTCAAGGAAGGAAGAATTTACCCCTTCTACTTCCTGCGTGGGTACTGGAGCTGGGCCTTCTCCTGCCCTCAGACTGGTATTCATACCATCAGCTCCCCTGGTTCTCAGGAGCTTGGGATTCAGACGGGAATTATACCATCACCGGCTCTCCAGCTTGCAGGAGGCACATCATGGGAACTTCTCAGCCTTCATAATTACACAAATAAATTCCTCATAATACATCTTCTCATTGGCCCTGTTTCTCTGGAAAACCCTAATATACCAGGTAAAACAATATATGCTGAAATCAGATCTGGTTTCAAGTCTCGGTTGTGCCACTTATTAGCTATTCAATTTGAGCAGATCACTTCTCTGAGTCACAATTTCCTTATATGTAAGATGAATATAATAAAACTTGTGAAGATGAAATATGTATAAAGTTTTTATCCCAATGGGCTCTCAATAAATAAAAGCTGACTTGGTAATTTTTATTATGCTTATGCTAATATTTACCTACACTGAATATAGTACAGACAGTATAAAATCAATGTCAAATTCTACTATGAAACTGTAAGTGTATTGAAGATCAAAGATGAATCCATCAAGAATGAAGCAGCAAGTAGAAAAAAGAGAGTTGAATTGGTCCATGTAAAATATAATTTGAATAATTTGAGAAAAACATGAAACATTAGGACATGGTAATAATACTTGTCCACCATGTTTCTTATTTCTAAATGACTCTAGACATAAAGTAGTTCCAGTTCATATTAAAAAAAACAGTTTACTGCTTTACCACATTCTTCCACATAATATTAAAGACTTTATAATATACCTTAAGAAAAAAATTAGTTATGTGAAATCTATGCTTTTAACAGCTAACTGGAGAGAACTCATCAAAAGTGACCCAAGAGTAAACTTAAGAAGTTGCTTAAATAGTTGACTAAAACAGCATCTTGACTACCATGTACCTACCAGTTCTTAGGCCCATCTTAAGAACACAGTTCTTGGAGTTCCCGTTGTGGCTCAGTGGTTAATGAACCCGACTAGGAACCATGAGGTTGCGGGTTAGATCCCTGACCTCGCTCAGTGGGTTAAGGATCTGGTGTTGCGGTGAGCTGTGCTGTTGGTCCCAGATGCGGCTCGGATCCCACATTGCCGTGGCTGTGGTGTAGACCGGCGGCTACAGCGCAGATTAGACCCATATCCTGGGAACCTCCATGTGCCACCACAGTGTGGCCCTAGAAAAAGACAGAAAGACAAGAAAAAAAAAAGAACACAATTCTTAATTGCACTGTGCTAAGAGAAGCCAGTGCTTGGTGAAAAGCATGAGAATTAAGTAGTCCCTGTTATAAGTAATCACTCTATTACCTCAATTAAACCTTAATATACATTCTCTACAGTTCTTAGTGATCACAGTTCTGGATGTCTCAGTAGCCAAATTTCAGAAGGACATTAAGACATTTGACTATTTGGCCCATTCCATTCTTCTGAGGGAAAGTAAAATTAAGCAATTTAATTCAAGCAGTAAGTATCAAAAATTACATTTTTAAATATAGGCAATAGAATCTGACGAGGTTTGGATACCCTTTACTGTTTAACATTAAGATAAACAGGTAAAGATTAATAAATACATGTATCCTTTTTAAAAATAAGTCATTAAAAGATTAGGAATAACTCTCAATTAAGGCCAAGATACACATACTTAATTAGGATTTTATGCATGCTTTCATGCCAAATTACAGGCTGCTGCAATGTGGTGGAATGTGCCCTTGCCTGAAATAAGAAACCTTAATAGAATGCAGCCTGTTACTTACATTTAGACTAATATACTACAATTTGCTAAGCCTCTATTTCCCTATCTATTAAATGGGAATAGTAATATGAAAACCATGGGATTACAAATGTAAAATGAGAGTATACATGGAAATCTGTGATATTTCTAACAACCTGCTGAGAACAGAAATAATGTTCTTGAAGAAGTGGATATCCCCAAGGCTCAAATTGTGACTCCAAGGGGCAAGGAACTCAACTGTGATTAAAAGAAGGTCAGAGAAGCCTCTTGTATGCATCTGAATGTGCAGAAATGAATGGGAAGCTCAAGATGATTCTTGAGGGTGCCTCAGGGAGACTGTTACTGAGTATATCAGTACCACTTACAGGACAAAATACCCTAAGCAGGCTTAACTTCTTCAGTGACCACAGGATGAAAGAACCTCTTAGTTTGTAAGTTAAAGGAATCTCCAGAGGGATCAGCTTTGGCCTAGAAATAAGAGAGAAAAAGTTAAAAAAAAAATAATTCCAAGATTGGAATTATAAATGAAATTATATTATAGCATAGGAACAACTTGCAAATAAAATCTTGCAAGCAGAGCCAGCAACTTCTAAGCACAGAAGAGAAGCTAAAACACTGGAGATGGGCAAATGGAGTTCTAGTTTTTGAATTCTTAACACTGTAAAATCTGTTATTTATTAAGACTATAATGCATGGAACTTAAGTGTACAGTTGGACAAGTTTTGAAAAATGGAGACATCTGTGTTATCATCACCCAAATTAAAATACAGAGCATTACTGGAGTTCCCATCATGGCTCAGCAGTTAGCAAACCTGACTAGCATCCATGGGGATGTGGGTTCGATCCCTGGCCTCGCTCAGTGGGTTAAGGATCCGATGTTGCCATGAGCTGTGGTGTAGGTTGCAGATGCAGCTTGGATCCCATGTTGCTGTGGCTGTGGTGTAGACCGGCGGCTACAGCTCCGATTAGACCCCTAGTCTGGGAACCTCCATATGCTGCAGGTGTGGCCCTAAAAAGACAAAAAAGATCAAAAAAAAAATATATATATATATGTACAGAGAGAGAGAGAAAGAGAGAGCATTACTATCACCTCTGAAAGTTTGCTTATGCTTCTTACTAGTTAGTTACTCTGCCCAGCCCTGAGGCAACCAGGATTTCTGTCACCATAGCTAAGTTTCCCAGGGCTACTGACCTTCACATATATGGAGTTATATAGTAGGTACTGTTTTATCTGGCATCTTTCACTTAACATAATGTTTCTGAGATTCATCTATATTGTTGCATGATCAAGTTTGTTCCTTTTTGTTGCCAAATAGTGTTCCATTGTATGAATACATCATAATTTATTCAGTCCCCTGTTGATAGACATTTGCTTTGTTCCAGTTCTGAGCTGCTGTGAATAAAACTACCAGGAACATTTTTCTGCTGTGTGCATATTATGTCTTAAAAAAGAAAACACTGACAAATACAAATTAAAAAAACTCTTATTATGTAACGTCTTTGGTCACTTAGAAGAGAAAGAATGGCTGAGGCAAAAATAGTGAAGTGGTAGGGGTTAAATGTTTAACACTCAAAGTTAGCCACTATTAAACAAGAAAATGCAAATTAATTTAAACTGATTATGTATACTGACTAGAAATCAAGTGGAGAAAACACACTCATTTTCCAATACTAAGCTGCTCTGAACTCCAGAATGAAAGTCTGAAACCTGAAGAAATGAAGACTTGGAAATGAAGAGATTCACAGGATCGTGTTTTCAGTAGCTGTTGCTGATTTTGCAATGGCAGCTTTTACTCCATGGTGGACCTCTGCCTCAAGAAATGTATACAGGAACACTCAATAATAAGACCTATTTTTCTAAAAATTTGTAAAGAAATACATGAATCCCAAAATATGTTTCTAGATATATGGTCAGTCTGGGGCAATGCTGGGTCTTATCTAAAGCTATATGAAATAACTCACCATCACTGATAACTCTTCATGATAATATATACTTCCTACTTACCTCTTATAGTCTCCAATTATAGAACAATATTTTACGTACAGGTATTCTATTACTTTGATGGAAAATGATCAAGCCTATCAATTAGGGCTTGTGCACTTTTGTAATTTAAATTTCTCTTTAATTACATTAAAAATTAGCTGTATATATAAAAACCTCTAAAGACTCCACACAAAAACTTCTAGAACTGATAAATGAATTCACCAAGGTAGCAGGATAGAAGATTACAACACAGAAACTGGTTGCATTTCTATACACTAACAATGAAATATCAGAAAAGAAATGTAAACAAATAATCTCTTTTAAAATTGCATCCAAAAAAAAAAATGTTTAGGAATAAAGTTGACCAAGGAGGTAAAAGACCTATATGCTGAGAACTACAAAACATTAATAAAGGAAACTGAAGATGATTCAAAGAAATGGAAAGATATTCCATGCTCTTGGATTGGAAGAACATTGTTAAAATGGTCTTAATACCCAAAGCAATCTACAGATTTAATGCAATCCCTATCAAAATATCCATGATATTTTTCACAACTCTAGAACAAATAATCATAAAATTTATATGGAACCATAAAAGACCCAGAATTGCCAAAGCAATCCTGAGGAAAAAGAACAAAGCAGGAAGCATAATCCTTCCAGACTTCAGACAATACTACAAAGCTACAGTATTCAAAACAGTGTGGTATTAGCACAAAAATAGACATCTGGATCAATGGAATAGACTAGAGAGCCCAGAAATAAACCCATGCACCCAAGGACAATTAATCTCTAACAAAAAGAATATACTATGGGAAAAGGAGAGTCTGTTTTAATAAGTAGTTTGGGGAAAGTTGGACAGCTGGATGCAAATCAATGAAACTAGAACATACCCTCAATACCACAGACAAAAATAAACTCAAAATGGCTTAAAGATTTAAACATAAGACAAAATATCATAAAACTAGAAGAGAACATAGGCAAAACATCCTCTGACATCAACCATACCAATGTTTTCTAGGTCAGTCTCCCAAGGTAATAGAAAGAAAGGCAAAAATAAAATAAACAAAAATAATCAAACATACATGCTTTAGCACAGCAAAGAAAACCATAAACAAAACAAAAAGATAACCCATGAAATAAGAGAAAATATTTGCAAATGATGAGACAAGTGCTTAATTTCCAAAATATACTATCAGCTTCCTATAATTCAATAACAACAACAACAAAACCAACCCAATCGAAAAATGGGTAGGAGTTCCCTTGTGGCTCAGCAGTTAACAAATCTAACATCAATGAGGATACAGGTTCGATCCCTGGCCTTGCTCAGTGGGTTAAGGATGCAGCTTTGCCATGAGCTGTGGTGTAGATCGTATATGTGGCTCGGAGCCTGCATTGCTGTGGCTGTGACATAGGTCAGCAGCTACAGCTCTGATTTGAACCATAGCCTGGGAACCTCCATATGCTGCAGGTGCAGCCCGAAAAAGCAAAAGAAAGGAAGGAAGGAAGGAAGGAAGGAAGGAAGGAAGGAAGGAAGGAAGGAAGGAGAGAAAGAGTGTTGAACTAAATAAACATTTCTCCAAAGAAAATGTATAGATGGGCAACAAGCACCTAAAAAGATGCCCAGCATCGCTATTAGAGACATGCAAATCAAAACCACAATGAGGTACCACCTCACACCAGCAAGAATTGCCATATCATTAAAAAGTCTATAAATAATAAATGCTAGAGAGGGTGTAGAGAAAAAGTAACCCTCCTACACTAGTGATGGGAATGTATAGTGGTGCAGTCACTATGGAAAACAGTTCCTCAAAAAACAAAAACACAGTTGCCATATGGTCCAACAATCCCACTCCAGACAAAACTATAATTTGAAAATAAGCCTAGCTCACCAGCACATGAATACTTTAAGACTTCAGAGTTTAGTAAAAGGACACTATTGCTGCCCCCAAAACTAATGCTCTCCCAGGATCCATTTAAAGAAATATACTGTTTATAAGAAAGGTAGAATCTCCTTCTGTTATTTGGATGTAATTTTGTTCAGTTTTGGGCACCAGACTTTAGGAAGAGCACTGGTATAATAAACCTTGTTTAATTAGTATACAAAACAGATGAGGAACATTGAAGGAAATGATATAACCAGATTAGCGAGGAGGAACTGAGAAGTATATAATGATCATCTTCAAGCACTTAGAGCTCTTTTGTGGAATCAGGCTAATTCCATTCTGCAAGACAAGACTTCAGGGTTCAAAATCTGGAGCAAATACACTGAGAGGCATCATATATATATATGCCAGGTCCTATATACATATGCTATATATATAGCCAGGTTCTTTGCGATAGCTGAATGTTGTAAGGCAATAGATTTGTGAGTAAATTTAACAAAACAAGGAAAGGAGTATTCCCTCACCTGAGGAGAACAAGGAAATGTTATCCATGATTCTCAGACCTGTCTGTACCTTAAAATCTAATTTAATTGGTTTAAGGTAGAACCCAAGCATCAGGATTTTTTTCAGAGCTCCCTAGCCATTTATAATGAGTCAGGTTTGAGAAATATTCAGCTAGGTAACTACTTGTCTGGATCTAAATTAAATGAGAAGTGAAAAGTGAGAAGTTCCCTTTGTGGCTCAGCAGTAACAAACCTGACTAGTATCCATGAGGATTCAGGTTTGATCCTTGGCCACCTTCAGTGGGTTAGGATCCTGCATTGCTGTGATTGTGGTGTAGGCTGGCAGCTGTAGCTCTGATTAGATCCCTAGCCTGGGAACTTCCATATGCTGCAAGCACGGTGCTAAAAAGAGGTTGGAAAAAAAAGCGAGAGGTAAGTAAATGGAAATTAACATTTATTGGTTACCAATTATATGCCAGGCATTGTGCTTGGCACTCTTCACACTTTATTAACTATTAATACTTAGAATCTTTTAACACAGTGCCTAGCACATAGTAAGCTCCCAAATGTTTGCTGTTGTTACCTCTTTACAACCATCTAATCCATTCTCCAAATACATTGTTGGATATAAGCTTATAATAAAGGTATTATCATCCTTGCCTTATGGACAAGGAAACTGAGGCTCAGAGAAGGCATTTATTTTCGTTAATACACTAGGTGGTAGATCATAAAACTGAGTTAATCCTAGTTTAAAGCCAGCGTGTATTGCATCTCTTCAAGCTACTAATAAGACATTTGGTTATTTATAAAAGTTCGAAGCTTACCTGAGTGATACTTTATGTTTTTAACAGAACATAATTCATGGCCTGTTCTCAAGGAAATTATAGTAAGTGCAAATCCCGAAAAAGTGAAGCCAAAAAATAGTCATTCAGTGTTCCTACTGTAGCACCATGAAAATTCTATAGGTATTGAGAACCTCTGAGGTCAGAGGAAACATATCAAGGTGACCCTTCAAAGTCAAACAATTCACTTCAAACGAACATGGAGAAAGTACTGTTCACAAGTGAATCATTTCCCATGTTGATGAATGGATAGATTGTGTGTGCCACTTCTATACAGTCTAGGACTTCAATTAGATATTAACATGGAAGGAGAGCAAGTGGACTCTGAGGGTATGGTCCTCATTATCTCTGACATCTCCTCCAGGCCACACTAATTCACCAAATTTCTTATGCACACAACTAGTTTTGAGTATATGAATTTGCTGAAGAAGAAACATCCAAAGAATGGTACCCACTCAACAAGATAGCTCAAGGGCAAGGACAACCTTTACTTCACTATCCCATATAATCCCTCGCATGGCCAATATAAAATAATAATTGCTACAAATTGTAATTTTCACTACAATTTAGATAACATTAATTTTCAAAAATAAATATGCTTTACTGGAAGATATAGAGAACATAAAAATATAAATATCAAAAAATAAAATGATAAAATACGCTTCTTCAGGTGGTGAGCATTAAACTGACTTGGTTCAATGCTGGATTTAGGAGTTCTTTTTTTTGTTTCTGGCCAAGTCTTAAAATTTGGAGCCCATGTAACATACACAAAATGATGTATTAATGATTGAAATTATTTTCTAAGCTTCAAGTACATATGTAAACCAAAAAATACAGAATATTTTATTCTAAAAAAATAGGATGATATAGGTCCTAAATGTTCTTGGGGACTACTTTAAATACCCAATATAACTATCAGTGCAAATTTGGCACCCGGATCTACTCTGCTTATACCCCAAATCACAGTTTTACACAGTATGTTTCACAAAGTACTGAGAATATATCTTAGGTACTCCAGAAGAAATTGGAGGAGGGAGTGGGATGGGCTGGGAGTTTGGGGTTTGCAGATGCAAACTATTGCATTTGGAGTGGATATGCAATGAGTTCCTGCTATACAGCACTAGGAACTATATCTAGTCACTTGTGATGGAACATGATGGAGGATAATGAGAGAAAAAGAATGTATATGACTGGGTCGCTCTGCTGTACAGCAGAAATTGACAGAACACTGTAAATCAACTATAATAAAAACAATCTTAAAAACAAAACCAAAAGACAAAAACAAATTGATTAAAGACATTTCAGTTTTACCTTTTACCCACTGGCTTCTAAGTATATTTTACACACCTTGAATTTTTGCTAGATTAAGCCTTGTCCTAAAGTCACAAAAAATTTCATGGGAAGAAAGCAATAACATTTGATTTTTATGGATATTTTATATGCTTTGAGGTACTCATCAAGAAGTCTAGAACCACACTGTCTTATGTAATTTAAAATTTATCAGCAGCCACATTAAACAATGGATAAATAGGGAAATTAATTTTATTAACATATTTTATTTAACCCAAAATATCAAAAATATTTCAACATGCAATATGAGAAACTAAGATACTTTAAATTCTTTTTCCATACCAAATCTCTGAAATTAAGTATGCAGAGCTGTTTGTACAAACCGCATTTCAAGTGCTCAATAGCCATTGGTGGCAAGTGACTACTCCATTAGACAGAACATGGCTATAATCTAAGCCCCTTCTACCTCCAGTATAACAGTCATCTTAAAATGTACAAAAACAAAGCACATAAAAGTGAATCCAAAGTAACACCCTGTTAAAATAGCAAGTGAAAAGTTAAATGTTAGTGTTTGGACTTTTTCTAATTATTTAAGCAAAAAAATTGTATTTGAAAGGCTTTGCATGTTTCTGACATCAGTTTTACAGCCTTGGAAAAGTTTTCATTACCCCATCAAAAGTCTCTTCTGGGTACTAGGTTATCTTCTTTCCATTTGAATTATTCGTTTTGTCATTCAATAAATATCCAGTGACAACTATTTGCAAAACATTATGCTAGGTGTACTAAGGAAAGTAAAAGATATTCCATCTCTGCTTTCATAAAGCTTTCAAACAAGAAAGAAAGGGAGAGTGAAAAACACGTGAGAGTTTCTCTCTGTATTTTATTTTACTGTATCACCGTCTTTTCCTCTAATTTTTTAACAACAGAGGGAATGGACTTCCGGTTCTTATCTTCCCAGGGCCTGACAAAACGTCTTAATATCTGAGGAATTCACTATAATGAATTATGTTATTTTCTAGATCAGAGGTCCCTACCAAATACATAAATATTTTAAGAACAGAAAAACGATAAGGCAGAAAAGTTATCTATGACAGGCCTTAAAGGATCCGACACAGACAGAAGGTGGTGAGGTCTGAAGAAAACAGCAGTTTCTACCGCTGACAAAGCAGGAAGTCAGAGAAGTTTATCACGAATAAGAACTCTGTTTGCTTATTAAATAAACAAGTGAATTTAAAAAAGAGCCTAAATGACCTGAGAATATTATTTATAGAAATAAAAATGGAGCCTTCAAGGAGGTGAAGCGGGAAGGATGCTGCTGCACAAGCTGGGTTTTTTTGGGGGGGTGGGACAGGGGGAGTGACATTATGAGTAAGCAGCTGCAGTTGTTAACATTTTAAAGCAAAACAACAGCAGCAATAACCCTCTCCACCTTGGAAGGTACAGTAGCAGCGTTCCTCAGTTTCTTACCTTTGGGATAAAGCCTCCTACATCCATTTAAGAACTTTAATAATTCCACAAACTGCTGTCACCTAGAACAATTTCTATGCGCAGGGTGAGGAATAAGAAATCTAGCAGAGTAACATGCTTTTATTTTACTATCATGCATATTAGAAAAGACAAATATACCAACAACATACTTTCACACTGACAGAGCCATCTCACAAGTGTTTATACTATTTAGGAAAAGGGACACGTCAATTACTAGGTTGCCAACAGGGCAAAGTATCAAGTAACACAATTAAGCCACACATTTTTAGTGAGTTATTTACCATGACAACAGCTTCCAAAGTCTTAAAAATATGACAAGAACAAGTTTTTCAAATTATATCTCTAAGGATACACTTTTAACAGAAACAAGAATAAGTTGAAAACCATTAGGGATACTCAGTTAAAGTCTCTATATTGCACACGAAAATAAGATTTATTTTTCCAAATGTTCCCAACTGAAAACAAAAGGAAGCCTATACAGCTCAATTTTCTCAGCAGAAACCAGAGAAAATAGCAGGGTTTTACTATACACTAGTGAAATAAAAGACATAGTATTAAACTTCCTTATAAATTAAGTCAAATGAAAACGAGAGGAAAGTACCCAAAGTTGTTCTGTTTCTTTAAAGAACTCTTCTCTATGCAAGGTATTTAACATTCCAGCCCTTCAATTTTCCTGCGTTAATCCTGAGAAAAAGATTTCTCCTCCCATTACCAATGACAAAGAAACTTCCCTTGATGGCTCTCAGTCAGTCAGTCTTAATTTTTGGCCCAATTTTTAACCTGGCTCATTTTTGCTTGTGGTCTTTGGTTTTCCCTCCTTTGGTACCCATCACAATCTCGTTAGTTCTTCTATCCATTATGACCTAGATTACCACTTTCATTCCATCTAAAATCTGTCTAGCTTTAAACCCTCTTAGGTGTTGTTAAAAGGGGGGGAGGATGGGGAAGAGAGCAAAGGGAAAGAAGAGCTCTGGCAGTCTGTACTACAGACAACCTGCCTTGAAATAACTAAAATACTTCATTTTGCAGATTTTTATGAGAGATCACTTCTTTTAAGAGATGGGAGAGAAAGCATGGATAAAGTGTACTGCTATTCTGGCACTTAATCATGTTCAGGATGAAAAAGGAGGCACAAAGAGGTACCTAGGTTTTGTGTGAATTCACTAGTTGGCGCCGAGAACGCCTGGTACTTAGAACGGATACCACACTTACTTCTGCCACAACAGGTCTAGCTTGTCACCTCAATCCATTGCCTGACAAGAGCAGGGTTCTGGATGATGGGAATAAAGGGAAGAGAGGTGAGGAATAGAGGTCTTTTGGGGAGAAGAATGGAAGGGTCTTTTGTATGCTGGCAATAAACCTGGGTTCACCATCAGTTCTGGAGATTGTTTACCAGAGACCAGAAAGGGGTTGGCAATGGTCCAGAAGAGGTTCATCAAGCAGGTGGCAGCCCAGCGCACAGCCGGTGGCAAGAAGCACTAGGTGACCAGAGGTGCAAGAGCAATGGAGTCACATAAAGCACACAGGCCAAGTGGCCCACTGCTGTTCTCAGGTGATGTCACTAATGCCCAGCAATTGTTCACAGGCCATATATATGCCTGCACTGCAGAGCAAAGTGGGAAGAACAGGCTCCTACACAAAGCTGGAATTCCAGGTGTAAGAACCAGACTGGAGGCAGGAGGAACAAACAGGGTCCAAGCAGTGCACATAAAGGCAGTGCATTTTACAGCTTCACTTGCTTGGCTTACCAGTGGTGTAAATCATGGTCATGCAGCATGTGATATTAATGCAGAACTGCATCAAGGCCATGTGGAAGTGGAGAAAGATGGCCATGATGGTCTCAACCTTGAGGTTGAAAGAAAATACTGTCCAGAAGAAAAAGGCTGCAGAATTGTCACACGAAGAAAAAGAGGGAGGAAAAAAAGTGGAAGGCATACCCATTTCCGTTGCCCAAGCACAGGTCCAGCAAGACGCAAAAGGGGATGCTGTGCAGGAGTATTCCCAAAGTGAAAGTTTAACCAGACTGGAATCCAAAAGGCCTAGGGATCTCCACTGGCTCCCTTACTGGGCGACGTCTGACTCTGCGCACTCCTTCACGCAGCAGGTAGTACTGCAGTGGATTTGGCCACAGGTCCTCTTTAATGATCTCAGCAATTCTGTCAGACTCTGGAAGGCTGTGGTCTGAAAACCAGGTGAAGAAATTGCAGACCACCTCTTGGTTCCTGCGAATGAAGGACTGGGGTTCGTGGCCTCGGCGCCATATAATTGGAGTGGATAGAGACACCACTCGGCCAGAGGCTCTGACCTCATATTCCTTGACGATCAGCTTGTTTCGAAAATAGGGGTTTCTTCGAAAAAAGAACTTGAACTTGCAGCCTGTTCGAGGGTGTCTGAGCTCCTTCACCTCCAAGTTGGTTATGTACCGTAACATCTCTGCATCTTGGCCCCTTATCATGGGCGCCAGCTGGGGATGGTTCCGAAAGGCGGTGACCCAGAAGCCCGGGATATTCTGAATGATGTAGTTCCTCCGTTCCAGGTAGTGTCGACGCATCCGCCCGAACTTATGCTCTAGTTGCTGAAAGGCCCGGTCAGCCTGAGCGTTCACAGTGTCCAGTTCCAGCTGGATGGCCTCCAGCGGGTTCATGCGGAGATCCAGACGCAGGGGCCGGTAACCGGCTCGCGCCCTCTCCTCCTCCACTACCACCCTATTCTCCACCATTTCTATTTCTTCACCTGCTGGTTGCTCCTCCACCTCCATCTTCTGGTCCACTGCCTCCGCCGCCTGGGCTCCTTCCTTCCCCGCCACCTCCTCCGGCACTGGGACTGAGGAGGCGGGGCCCTCTTCGGTCTTCACTTCCTCAGCCTTCGCCTCTGCCACCACTTCGGACCCCAACCTCTCCACGCCGCCGGCTTCCGAGGCCTTCTTCCCCCCTGGACCGCGCAGCTCTCCCCGCTGACCGCCATTTCCCAGGCCGCCGCCCGTTGCGAGGACCGCGGACGCCGTTTCCGAGCCCTCCGGTGGGGGCGGAGCTTGCTCCGGCCCGGCTCCCCTGTCCCCACCACCTCGGGAGCGGGCAGCACCGGAATAGCCCGGATCCGGGGCAGCAGCCTGGGGTGCGCCCCGCTCCTCAGGAAGCTGGAGCTGCTGCTGTGTGACCGGCGCCAAGCTCTCTTCGCCCGTCTCCGCCATCACCTGTGACGCCTCGGTTTCCTCACGGGGCTTCGAGCACTGGGGAAGGTCCGGGTCTCCGGGGCCACGGACGGGGGTGGTGAAGCTGTAGATTGGAGAGAGAGGGGGTCCCATCGAACCCCTCCGGGACGCTCACGTCCCTAACAGCCAGACCAACTGTAGCTTTACGTCTGTTTTCCTCGCAGAAGCCGCATTCGGAGAAAACCAGCTGCTGACACCGCCCACTCTCTAGTCTCGCGAGCGTCTCCGTGAGGATGATGTCAGGGCTGTAGATCTCACCGTGACGCGAGAACTTGTTCCTACTGTGGCCTATTTGGTGCCCTGCCGTGCGAGTGCGTTCGCTTGACTTTACTCCCGTGCTTTTAAATCAGGTAGACTGGTAATTGGACCTAGGTAAATAAATGTAGCTTGGACTCGGAGAAGCAGTGAGGACCCTCCCTGAGATGCATCTGGAAACTACCTCTAGCTTGTATGCTGGGGTAATGAATGGTAGGGGTCCCCAGCGCTACGCTGCTTGCTGTCGTCTGAAAACATGTTTTTCTGGTTTTCAGTACTTTCTAGGCAGGAAGGTAAATCTATTCCCTGTTACTCCATTATGTCCAGGAGCAAAAATCTTATTATTTTTTTTTAACTAAGTTGAAGATCAAATTGTTTCCCTTTTCTCAGGTAGAAGTGACATGAAAACATTAATTCTGGCCTCTAACATAACTGGGAAAAAAAGCTGCTGAACGACTTTTTACCACGAATGTGATGCAGATTATTCCTCGCTAGTCCTAACTTTGTAATCTGCATCAAAGAAAGGTTTGTCCTACGTAATTTCTGCAAGAATTAAGCCAAGATCAATTTGCTAAATCTTGCTCCATGGGTCCTCACTGAGGTAAATAGAAAAGCTATTTCCAGACCCGTAAACTATTAATCACTTAACGAATTTAGTTCTGCAAAGAGATAGGAAAGGTTGACTCCCGTAAAGTATCCATTCATGCAATTAGCTCATAGAGTTCCTTTAAGAGGGATATCAGTGTCTTTGGTTGCTTTAGTTTGTTACTTCTGAGGAAAACGGATGTTAGAGGATTCCAAAGCCTCAAAGAAATGCCCGTAGAGGGTCCAACCTCCACCATTTTTATAACTAAAAGCCAGTTAAAATGGATAACCTAAATGGACATAAATATAAAATAAACTGCAGAACGCCAAGTTTCAGTAAGTTGATTCAAGGTATAAACAAGTCAAACATTTTTTTTCTGCTTGCTTTGCCCTGTATAGTAGGCTGCCCAAAATGATGCCCATGTCCAAACCTTCAGAACCTATGAATGTGTTTACCTGCCAAAAGGGACTTTGTGGGAGTTCCCAGGTGGTCTAGCGATTAGGATTTGGCACTTTAGCTTGGGTTCAATCCCTTGTCTGGGAACTGAGATCCCACATCCAGCTGCTGTACGTTGCAGCGAAAAAAAGGTAGGCTTTGCAGAAATGAGTAGATTAAGGAACATGAGATTGGAAGATTATCTTGGATTTTTCAGGTGACCCCTGTGTAATTTAATTATAATGGTCATTATAAGAAGAAAGCAGGAGTGTCAGTGTGAAAGGTGACAACAAACCAGTGCAGAAAGTGAGAAGGAGAGAGAAAAAGAGGATGATATTTGAAGAAGGAGGAAGGAACAAGGATCCAAGAAATAAAGGCAGCCTCTAGAAGCTGGAAAGGTAAGGAAATAGAATTTCCCATAGACCCTCCAAAAGAATGCAGCTCTGCCAACACCCTGATTTTATCTAACCTCCAAAACTGGAAGATAATCAATTTATTTAGTTTTAAAATGTTTGTGGTAGTTTGTTTGGATTGAGGGGTTTTTTGTTTGTTGGGTTTTTTGTTCTGTTTTTTTGGTCTTTTTAGGGCAATACCCACAGCATATTGAAGTTCCCAGGCTAGGGATAGAATTGGAGCTACAGATGCCTATCTATGCCATAGCAATACGGGATCTGAGCCATATCTGCGATCTACACCACAGCTCACAGTAACGCCAAATCCTTAGCCCACTGAGCGAGGCCAGGAATCAAACCTCTATCCTCGTGGATATGGTCAGGTTCGTTACCACTGAGCCACAACGGGAACTTCCTGAGTTGAGGTTTGGTTTCATCTTTGTGTAGCTCAGGTTTATCCTGGCAGCAGCCTCTTCAGCCTTGCCATTGCTTCCTCTGAGGTCCTGCTCAGCAACTGTGATGTATCAGACTCTCTTTTTGGCTATCAAGTCCATAAATATACTCAGGCAACACACAGAAAGACAAAATTAAACTGAAACCTGTGATAAAATATGTTTGAGAAGACTGTGAACTCTAGGAGGCCAGGGTCATGGTTTTGTTTACCATGTCTACCTAGTACCTAGGACACTGCCGTGCACTGTGTTGCCTAGATCACTAGAATGTTAAGTAAAGGAACAGATGCACAGAATACGGTTTCTTCTGCCTGCAGCTGGGCTCTTGCAGAAGTAAAGGGCACCCGGGTTGTCACCCTGCTCTCCTCCCCATCTGCCACCAGCAAACCAGAGCATGGCTCTACTGCGTGCAGGAACGAAGTCCAAGTCAGAGTGAATTCGTATGTATTTATCAAAGCCTCAGAAAACATAGATAAACTACAGGGAAAGCAGTTTTGTTCTATAAATAATTTACATTTGTGTGGTAACACTGACAAACCCTGAAAGGACTGTCATATTTAGGTGTGTTTACAAAGCAAAGCCTCAAACTACCAGCACTGTGTCTCTAGTTCTCTCCTTTCTGAGCCAGCCAAGGTAATGATTCCAAGCCTTACTTCATTTCTCTCTGCAAGAAAGTTATATAGCTACTGTAATGCATGGCTGAAATTACTTTTGTATAGACAGGAATGAATAATGGGATTTTTCCACAAGGCCCACTTTATTTCTTTTAAAAAATTTTGAAGTATAATTGATCTATTTTCTGCTGTGCAGCAAAGTGACTCAATTATACATCTATATATATATATGTGTGTGTATATATATATATATACATTATTATTATTATTGTCTTTTTAGAGCCACACTCACAGCATGTGGAGGTTTCCAGGCTAGGAGTGGAATCAGAGCTGCAGCTGCCGGCCTACACCGCAGCCACAGCAACGTGAGATCTGAGCCACGTCTGTGACCTACACCACAGCTCAGGGCAATGCCAGATCCTTAACCCACTGAGTGAGGCCAGAAATCAAACCTGCATCCTTATGGATACTAGTGGAATTCATTTCCACTGCACCACAGTGGGAACTCTGAATTGTTGATTCTTCAAGAAAGATTTCTCAGGCGGTAAGGATTTTAGCAGAAGTTCAGACATTTTTGTTTTGCAAAAAGTTATATTTTATGTTTGTAATTAATGAAGCTTTCATGTATTTACTGCTTCTAATGTATCAGTTCCTTATTGTAATCAGCATCCCATTGTACCTTTAGTTCTCATAAGAACCTTATGAGGTAATGTTATTAGCAATTTACTTACTAGGGAAATAAGGCAAAGAGAGACTGAGTCACTCTAAACGAGATACAAAATGATAGACTCATGATTTGAATTCAAGTAGTTTGACTCAAGAGATCATGCTGTCTGAACAAAATGCAAAGTCACTTTAAAAGCATAAAACTATCCTCAGTGTTAAATTAATATGCCATTTTATGCCTTCTCCCCATTTGCCTATTCATAGGCATATTAATATTTGTTAGGCAGGTGCCCAAGAATTTGATTTCTGTTTAAAGTAAAAGTTATTCATGATCCCTAAATTCAATATTTTCTAAATCCTATTGGACCCGATGTCACCTTTTTGTAACATATTTTGCCCCTTCCCTCCTTCCTTCCTTCCTTCCTTCCTTCCTTCATCTTTTTAGGGCCACACCTGCAGCATATGGAAGTTCCCAGGCTAGGAGTTGAGTCTGAGCTGCAGCTGCCAGCCTACACCACAGCCATAGCAACATGGGATCTGAGCCGCATCCAAGACCTGTGCCACAGCTTGCAACAAGGTGGAATCCTTAACCCACTGAGCGAGGCCAGGGATAGAACCCACATCCTCATGGATGCTAGTCGGGTTCATAACCCACTGAGCCACAGCGGGAACTCCAATAACACATATTATCTTAGTCAGTCTTTACTTTCTTGAAAAGAAATTCATAGATAATATAATCCACCTACACATATAAATAGAAAAATATCAATATAATGACTTGTTCTGATATTGAAGAGATGTAATTTAATAGTGTGTGTAAAGGCATTAACATGCCTAAGCTATAAGAAATGCTATAATCACCATGGGTGGAGACTAATACGCGCAGGTTTCACTTTGGCTTGGATGTATCATGGGTAGCATCACCCTTGGTGAGGAGATTTTTCGAAATGGTGACCACATCTGATTAAGTTCTGGAAAAGCTCCCCTTGCTTGCCCCAGCTCTGTACTTCTTTCATTGTAAAAAATATGTTTTCACATTTCTGAAATCAGGGTGTGTCAGCCAGGTGTCAGTATTGGTCATTGCTGTTGTCCTTCCCTGAGCATATGCAAACCTGGTTATAGTTAGCAATTTCATTTCTGGATAAACTTTTTGAAGACCATCTGAAGAATGTTAAAACCACTGGTTGATGTCTGAAAACTTTCCATCAATATCTTTGGAAGACTCAAAAAAGTACTAACATCAAAACATAAATAATTGATATCGGTGGCTTTGAAGAAAACCTAGACACAAGAGTTGAGCACTGTTATAAGAAATACAGCATCATCAAAATACTGGAGAAGTAAAGAGAAAAACTTTGTTTTAAAAAACATGAATGTTGACAACACTGAGTCAAAAACAATTTCGGAAAATTTTCTGAATATGAAGATTTTTTAGAATACCTTAATTTATTGTGCTTTTTTTCCCCTTTATATGTGCCCAAGTGTGATATTTGTGTCTAACTATATCTAAAAGAGCCCTTTAAATAGAGGTAAAGTTAAAATCATGTATAAGAATGCATTGTGTCATATTAATTGGCAATGTTTTCTTTCCTTTTTTCTGTCTTTCATTCTTGGTGATAATTAAATAATACTATGTTTTACATTAGATGAAATACTGTAGTAGTTTCCTTCCTAGAAAATTCATTGCATAGTAAAACAGGGCAAGCATGTGTTTGTTTGTTTGTTTGTTTGTTTGTTTGTTTCCGAATCCTTAACCCACTGCATCTGGCAGGAGAGTCAAACCTGCACCACTGCAGAGACAAACACTGGGTCCTTAACCTGCTGCACCATTGTGGAACTCCCATATTTTGTTTTTATATGTAAAATGATGCTAAATTCTGGGCTCAGGTAAATAAATGTAAGTCTGCTATCCCTCACAGAAATAGAGCAATGTTTTGTTGATGAGGACTTCCTGGATGATATCTCGCACCCCTGGCCCCACTTAAGGAAAGCCAATAACAGCCTCCGTTCTTTGTAATATCTGGAACTTACCTCCACACATTTCCAGGAGACCCCTTAGGAAGGTACAGCTTCTGCTGAGATTCTCTCTGTTATGTTGAATACTTGGGGATGTGGTATTCCCATCATTTTCACTAGAGGGTGCAACTCGTCTTTAAGAAAGCGGTATATCTAGTCTATGATGGAAGAATTTGGGAATGGTCTCTCACTGTAAATGAAATACTCCTGTAATTTAAAATGGATCATAATCTTTCATTCCTTCCAAGTTGTGATCGTTGCAAAATTGTTTTTTTATGCAAGCTCACATGTGTTATGAGGGCTTCTAATAATCAAATCAGGCCAAAGTATTTCATATGATGACCCTACCTGCTCTGACAAGGTCCCTACCCTGTGTAGAGTGGATACATGGCCCTGTTTTCAAGTTCTAGCTCTGCCACTCACCAGCTATTTGACCTGCATTAGTCCCTTTATCTTTCTGAGTTTCAATTTTCTTATAGGTAAAATAGAGATTGTAATACATGCTTTAGAGGCCTGTTAAAAAGATGAAATAAGATATGTGTAAAATATGTAACATAAGCTTTCTATGAATAGAAGCCGATACTGTTATTTGTATTGTTTTATACTAAAACTTACGTACTTAAGAGTTTAACTTTTCCATGGCTTAATAATCAAATACTAAATTCCTTTATTAAACAGGTGTAAGTGTTTAGGAGTTCGGAAAAGAAAGACATCTACGTGGATTAGGGTGGT
>PVHT020000080.1:14473728-14549750 GCA_004024745.2 Catagonus wagneri
AGAACCATGAGGTTGCGGGTTCGATCCCTGCCCTTGCTCAGTGGGTTAACGATCCGGCGTTGCCGTGAGCTGTGGTGAAGGTTGCAGACGCGGCTCGGATCCTGCGTTGCTGTGGCTGCGGTGTAGGCCAGTGGCTACAGCTCCGATTAGACCCCTAGCCTGGGAACCTCCACATGCCGCGAGTGCGGCCCCAAAATGACAAAAAGGCAATAAATAAATAAATAAATAAATAAATAAATAAATACATTGCCCATTCTTCTCAGAGGTTTTCCATTCTGTTGGAAAATGTATTAAAAAATATTTTTTAAACCTTGTCATTGGGTGTTCTCAGTAAATATTCAGAGTTACCTAGGTTGAGTGTGTTTTAGTCTTCCGGCTGTGTTTATTTGTCTGGGCATGTTTGCTTTATCTGCCTCTTTTGTGGCTGTATATTTTAGTCCACGTGCTCCTGGCTGTGCCTGTTTAAGCTGCCTGGTAGCCACGCATTGTGTATTTGTGTGTCACTGTTGCCTTCGAGGATCTGACTGCCCACGACGATAAGGCCCCCGCGGCACATGGCACCACGTTGGCAGCCCAGATTGTCTTGGCCATTGTCATTCACGGCAAGCTGGGGGTTGCCTGGCATTCCACGCCTCACTTTCCCTGGCGGTGGGGCGCCATGGGTAAATCACAAGCTGGAATTGATCTTTGTCTATTTGGTTTTTTCAAATTTCTATTGAAGTATAGTTGATGGGCAATATTATATAAATTATAGGTGTACAATATAATGATTCAGAATTTTTTTTTGTCTTCTTTTTAGGGCTGTACCCGTGGCATATGGAGGTTCCCAGGCTAGGGGTCCAGTCAGATCTACAGCTGCCGGCCTATGCCAGAGCCTCAGCAACACCAGATCCGAGCTGTGTCTGCGACCTACACCACAGCTCACGGCAACACCGGATCCTTAACCCACTGAGTGAGGCCAGGGATCGAACCCACAACCTCATGGTTCCTAGTTGAATTCGTTTCTGCTATGCCATGATGGGAACTCCAATGATTCAGAATTTTTAAAGGCTATGCTCCATTTTTAGTTATTACAAAATATTGGCTGTATTCCCTGTGTTGTGCAATATATCCTTGTAGCCTATTTTATGTCACAGTTTGTACCTCTTAAACCTCTTCCACTTTATTGCCCCCCTTCCTCTCTCCACTGTTAATCACTAATTTCTTTTCTAAATCTGTAAGTCTCTTTCTATGTTCACTAGTTTGTTGTGTTTTTTATGGTTATTTTTTTATTTTTTTTGCTGCACTCGTGGCATGTGGAAGTTCCTGGACCAGGGCTTGAACTCAAGCCAGTGCAGTGACAATGCTGGATCCTTAACGCGCTGCACCACAAGAGAACTCCTGCTGTATTTTTTAGATTCCATATATAAGTGATAATGTACAGTATTTGTCTTTCTCTGTGTAACTTATTTCACTAAATTGATACCCTCCAAGTCTATCCATGTTGTTGCAAATAGCAGAATTTTATTTTTTCTTTGGCTCAGTAATATTCCTATATGTATATATATCATTATATATACATATATATCATTACATATATGTCATTATATATATACAATCATTATATTGTACACCTATAATTTATATAATATTGTCCATATATATATATACATATATACACTAATATACACACACACACATGCACGCACTATATATATATATATATATATATGTATGTATCATGTCTTCTTTAGCCATTCATCTGTTGATGGATGCTTAGGTTGCTTCTGTATCTTGGCAATTGTAAATAAAGCTGCTATGAACATTAGGATGCATGTATCTTTTCAAATTAGTGCTTTAATTTTTTTCGAATATATACCCAGGAGTAGAATTGCTGGGTCATATGCCAGTTCTGTATTTAGCTTTTTGAGAACCTCCATACTATTTCCCACAGTAGCTGCAACAATTTACATTCCCACCAACAGTGTGCCAAGGGCTCCCTTTTCTCCACATCCTTGCCAACATCTGTTACTTGTATTCTTGTTAATGATAGCCATTCTGACAGATAAGGTGATATCTCACTGTGGTTTTAATTTGCATTTCCCTGGTGATTAGTGATGTTTAGTATCCTTTCATGTGCCTGGTACAGCCCCGTTATGGTTTTTTGGGGGGTTTTTTTGGCTGCATCCACAGCATGCAGAAGTTCTGGGGCCAAGGACCAAACCTGTGCCACGGTGACCTGAGCCACAGCAGGGACAATGCCAGATCCTTTACCTGCTAGGCCACCCAGGGAACTCTATACAGCCCTCTTGTTTTGTTTTGTCAAGGCTGCACCCCGCAGTATATGAAGGTTCCCAGGCTAGGGGTCAAATCAGAGCTACGGCTGCCAGCCTACACCACAGCCACAGCAATTCAGGATCTGAGCTACGTCTGTGACCTACACCACAGCTCACGGCAACGTCAGATCCTTAACCCACTGAGCAAGGCCAGGGATGGAATCCACATCCTCATGGTTCCTAGTCAGATTCCTTTCCACTGAGCCACCATGGGAACTCCCTCAGCCCTCTTGTTTTAAAGAAAGTTTCATCAAAGTCATTTTCTATTTTTCAGATAGAAACTAATATGAAAAGTTCATATTGTGGTATATAGTTTGATACTTTGATTTTCACAACACATCATCTGTTAGCTAAGAACTTTGCCTCATGAATTCTTTGGCACAAAGACTATGTTACAACTTCCTTTGGTTTGTAAGCAAGCCGTGCCACACACATCTGGCTTAAAAATGTGGAAAGTTGATTTGGAAAGAGACCATCACTCATTCATTTTATCATTAGCAGAAATTACTTCATCTCCTGTATGACATAGAATTCATCTTACTGGAAAGTTTAGGAACTCTCAGAGAAGTCAAGCAACTTGCCTCAAGTTACATAGCTAGTGAGTAAAGGAGCATGGATACAAACCCAGTTTGATGATTTCAAAGCTCTTTCTACTGTGCCATGTTGCTTTTCTGATTTTTTGAAATCTTTGACAGTAGCCAGAGAACTCAAGGACTGCTGCCTCTTTCCTGATAACTGCTTTTTCCGGGGTTTATCTTTTGAGTGCCTCGGACCCAGACAGTCCCCCTGCAGTGTTGACTGCAGTGAGTGAATGATTCCACGCTGAAGTGTAGCTTAAACGGCTGTGGAAAGTGTAATGTACTGTGTTTATCTAAACAGAGCATATGGCTTTTAGGAGACAGATGCCCTCGATGGAATCATTTATTATATGTGGGACAGATTTAAGGAACAGTAATTCCTGCTACTGCTGATATTTCTGACTTAACAGCATTTCCAGATTCTCAGACGTGGGGTTCAAAGAGTTCAAATGCTGATGAATGAACTCAAGGATAAAAGAGCTCTAGCCAATAAATATTTCATTCATTTTTACTGTTCTGTGCTCAGGAGGAAATTTTGAAAATACAGGTTTGTTATCAGGAAATATAGAAAGTTGGAGTTCCCACTGAAGCACAGCAGGATTGGCGGCATCTCTGGAGCACTAGGACACAAGTTTGATCCCCAGCCTGGCGTGCTGGGTTAAGGATCCAGTCTTGCCAGCTGCAGCATAGGTCACAACTGTGGCTCAGATCTGGTCCCTGGCCTTGGAGCTCCATATGCCTCCAGGCGGCCAAGGAAGGTCATACATGAAGTCTAATTTGGAAATAATTGATTCACCCTGAGAAGAGGGAGGCAGTATGCATCCTTCCCACTTAGCATTTCATCTACTCATACGTAGTCTGTCATTATTGGAAACATTTCCCTGATTCCAGAAACTGAACAAGGTTATCTTAACTGCTTTCTTCTCTCCCAAAGAGAGAAAGTTTTCCAGGTTAATCCTCCGTGAAACCGCTGATCCTGGAGTTGTGTGACTGATACAAAAAAGTAAACGGATCACTCAGTCTAGATTTTCTAAATTTTCTAGCCACCGTTGTGCTCTTCAGGGTCCCCTGGAGCATAGGAGATTGACAGGAGGTGCAAACTGGAGACCTGACCACTCTATTTGGTCTTTTCACACTGTAAACTCAGAACCTTTTGTTGGTGTTTCCCACATGCCAGACACAGAGCTGTGCGATGGGTTACAAAGATCTGAATGATTTGAGCTTTGTTCATTAGGGATTCATGACATTGTGGAGAGGACAGAGAAATAATTATAATACTAGGTGATCAATGCAACAAGATAGATGTGAACAAAGGGCTGTGGATGCACAGATCAGAAAGTTTTTCTTCCTGTAATGACAATAGAGCCGGGTAAGAATTCACAGAGGAGATAGTTTTGTGTGTGTGTGTGTGTGTGTTTGTTTTGTTTTTCTTTTTAGGGCCGTGACTGTGACGTTTCAAAGATCCTGGGCTAGCGGTCTAATCAGAGCTGCAACTGCACCCTATGCTACAGCCATAGCAATATGGGATCCGAGCCCCATCTTCGACCTATGCCACATTTCAGCAACATTGGATTCTTAACCCACTGAGTGAGGGCAGAGATTGAACCTGTATCCTCACAGACACTATGTCAGGTTCTTTTTTTTTTTCTTTTTTTTAGGGTTGTACATGCAGCATATGGAAGTTCCCGGGCTAGGGGTCAAATCAGAGCTGTAGCTGCCAACCTACACTACGGCCACAGCACGCCAGATCCAAGTAGCATCTACGACCTACACCACAGCTTTCAGCAATGCTGGATCCTCAACCCACTGAGCGAGGCCAAGGATCGAGCCCCCATCCTTATGAATACTAGTTGTGTTCTCAGCCCACTGAGCCATAAAAGGAACTCCACTATGTCAGCTTTTTAACCTGCTGAACCACAACAGGAACTCCAAGAGGAGATTGTTTTGAGATGAGTCCTAATAGAAAAATTGTATTATAACAGGGAGAGGGAAAGAGGGAGAATTTCAGGCTAATGAAATACCCCGAGCAAAGACCTGGGCTCGAGTAGAAGCCCAGGTAGCTTGAGAAATGGCTGAAAGAGAAGGCAATTAGTGTGGGTGATTGTTCAGTAAAGTGGAGTCTGATGATTAGGAGCCTTTTATATACTTTGTGTGTTTATGTGTAGCATACATTATTACATGCATGTGGTATATTATATGTAATTATACAGGGTTTTTTTGGTTTTTATTTGTTTGTTTTGGGGGGGCAGCACCCACTGCACTGCATATGGAAGTTCCCAGGCTAGGGGTTGAATCAGAGCTGCAGCTGCCGGCCTACACCACAGCTGATGTGTAGCAACGCCAGATCCAAGCTGTGTCTGCGACCTGCACCACAGCTCATGGCAGCGCTGGATCCTTAACCCGGGATCGAACCCACATCCTCATGAATACTAGTTAGGTTCATTACTGCTGAATCACAACAGAAATTCCCTATATATGCATTTTTAAATCCTGTGACTGTTAGAGAATATTTGAGGATTTTGAACAGGGGCCTAACATACATTATAACAGATAATAACTTAATTGCCATATAGAAAATGGCTTGAAGGTCGTGTGGTTAAAGGCTGGGAGATCAACTGTAAAATGTTGTGATTATTCTGGCAAGGATTGATGAATATATCTTTAGAAATATGGTAGTAACAGGACAGATGACTTTAGAGAAGTAAAAAAAGAAATGATTAAAAAGGTAGATCGGAGAACTTCAACATGCCATGTGTGCGGTAAAAAAAAAACAAAAAAACACTAGATATGAAGGTGGGTAAGGAATTGAGGAAAACTGATTTGTTTTAGTTTGGACCACAGGAATGGGTGGAAATATAAGTTATGAATACTGGATTTTGATCAGAGGGGAGAGATTATGTGTTCAGCTATAGGAATAGGAAAGCCCTAAATGGGGGACTTGAAGAGCTGTAGGGTACAAGGACCCTTGAGGGCTAGAGTCTAGATGGGAGAAGTAAATGAAGGTAAGAAGATGACAATGAAAAGACCTGCGAGCTGGTTCCTTCCTCGGTGATGGAGGTGGTTAAACATGTCGGAACATGTCTCTTCACTAGACTCTGGCCCCGTCTTGAGGCCAGAGTAAGAATATAATGAAAAGAGACAGGAGCCTAACAAGTACCTCCTACCCCATCCTTATTAACAATTACCAATACTAGGGTTCCTGTTGTGGCTCAGTAGTAACAAACCTGACTAGTATCCATGAAAACGGGTTCAGTCCCTGGCCTCACTCAGTGGGTTAAGAATCCAGCATTGCCATGAACTATGGTGTAGGTCGCAGACACAGCTCAGATCCCACGTTGCTGTAGTTGTGGGGTAGGCCGCCAACTGTAGTTCCGATTCCCCCTAGCCTGGGAACCTCCATAAGCTGTGGCTGCAGCCCTAAAAAGATTTAAAAAAAAATTACCAATGCATAATAAAATTGTGTATGCAGAACAAACCCTCCCAGAACCCTGAGATATGTTGTAATGAAGAGCATATCAGCTACTTAGCACTTCCCAGTAGGCAGGTGTAAGTGTGCAGGATTCCAGGACCAAGACACTGTTGCTGCCCGAGAGATTATCTAGTGGGATAGAGAAAATTACACTGTAGTTTGAAAAGGGGAATGTTTTACCAAGTACAATCTGAGCACAGAAAAAAAGGCTTAGAGGGTGTCTGGGGGGTTTGGAGTTTGAGTTGGGGACTTGAACAAAGAAAAGCGTTAGAGGAGAGAAGGGGAGATAGGCAAGTATAAACAAAGTCTTGGTGTTGCGAGCAGGGGCAGAGGGGGGAGGGAGGGAGGCTGGAATGTGGGTTGAGCTGTATTTGAGGCTCATGATGGAAAACTGTGTTCTGCCATCAGCATCCCATTGAACTCTGACAGCATGCATTTATTTTCCCCTATTTAAAATTTGCTGACTTCATCCCAAACTTTTTTTAATTTCAGGGTCTTTATATGAGATGTGATTCAACAACTAAATTAGGCAGTGTGTAGAAAGGGAAGACAGTAAACACCACATGGAAAATAAAATATAACCACCTGAATTTAAATATTTAAACAGGAAAAGCTGTTTAGGTTTTCAGAAAGCAATAATTTACCTCCTAGGAATTGGTATGCTTTTTGATACCATTAGTTTCAGTTATTTTTCAACGCATGACTAAACTGCCGGAACAGAGCAATTTTAACTCTAAGCTACAAATGGATTTACTTAAGGGGAAAAAGAAAATTGGAAGTTGTCATTTAATTTTCCTTCTAAAAATAGCTAGAACATTATCATTGGAAACCTTTTCAGAAGTAGAACTCTCTTAATTGGGACTTTACTGATGAAAAATTTTCCCTAATCCCATCAGCTTTGCTTTTTCCTTAGCAAACCATCTCTTCATGATTGATGTAAACCAACAATCAACAAGGTATATTGGAGTTATGTTTACAGTATATAAGACAGATAAGCCCTTTCATTCAGCCTCGTCAATCTTGGAAACATTTTTGCAGTAAAGAAATATTTCTGAAATCCGTAGTATGTGCTAGGAACCATTCTAGGTACTGGGGACGTAGCTTTGAGTAAGGCGTGTCAGATCCCTGACTATCTGGTGTGTAGAGAGACACAATAAACATGAAAACATGAGAAATATAATTGGGAAGGGGCTGATAAATGCTCTAAAGTCAGTTGAAAGAGTGATTAGGGCTGAGGTAGTAAGAGGAGGCCTTTGTGTGGAGGTGATGTTACAGTTAGACCTGAATGGTGAGAAGATGATCCGCTGGGAGAACATTATTAACAGAAGGAACAAAAGAGCAAAGATTGAGACAAGTCTAATCAACAACATGAAGAGCAGGTGGCTGAGGACCTGAGGTCCAAGAGATGGGGTCATCAGATCCTGTAAGGCTTTGAAGGCTGTAAGGAAGCTGGTCTGTTCAGACATAAAGAGAACCTCTGAGTTGTTGGTAGAGTCAGGATGACATAACTGGACTTAAGCTTTGGAAGAATGATTTGGGCTGTTTAGTGGGAGTTTGGTGCAAAGTAGGGGTGGAGATGAGGAAGCTGCTGTGGTGGTTCAAGGGAGAGATGACCTTGCCTTGGACTAGGGTTGTCACTAGAAATTAGGAGAAGTGTTAAGGCTCAGGATATTACGTGGATAGGTCAAGTACAGCAGAACTGTTGGTGCTCTGTCCATATCTCCTGGGCGTGTGCTGTTTCAGTGCCTGCTGAAGACTTCCTGTCTCCAGGCTAGAGAACTGGAGGATCAACATCCCAGCTTCCTTGCCTTGCTGGTAGAGAACATGTGTGATGCATATTCTACACCATCTCTCAACGGTCTTAGCGGGAGCCAGTCCCAGCTACTTTCAGCAGTAACCTGCTCATCATCACCCCTGTTGTGGTTTCCTTCCTTCTGTCTCTTTCCCCAGCCCCTCAGTAGTACCTCTTGGGATCACCCCCTACATAAACTACTTGTTCCCCCAAGGTCAGCTACTAGGGGAACTTGGATTAAGACACTAATTTTAGTAAAATCTAAATAATTAATTAACGGAGACTACAATAGGTAATACTTTAATAGGTAATACTTTTAGGATTATTTGATTTGCTCCACATGCTTCAAGTTGACAAAACTGCATTTCTACCTCATGTGTGTTCTCCTATCTACTTTCAGGATGCTGCTTATGAATCTCCCTAGAGTAAATTATCTGGATGATTTTCACAATTTTTTTTTTTTTTTTGTCAAACCAGGGAAAAGATAACTTCGAGGAAGAGGCAGAGACTTTCTCTAGCAACTCTTTGTCTCCTAAGGCGCTACCACCACAATGCAATTCTCTGGAATTTAGTTGTGATCTGTGATCATCAGTCTCTTAATAAATCCTTGCTAAACTGTGGCCGTCGGGCTTTGGGTTAAGGGTTCGGACATGGTGATTTACCAGCCTGGTTTGCCCAAGGGGTTTTCCTGGCCTGCGAAATTCATTGTTAAACTAGTCGGGATCCCATGAAAACCTGGATTGTTGGTCACTTTAAAACAGTTTAATTACCAGAGTCAGAAATATAATTGGCCTCCTGTAACTGCAGTTTCTGCATCTATGGATTCCACCAACCTTGGGTTGAAAACATTCCAGAAACAAAAAAATCTCAGAAAGTTCCAAAAACCAAACTTGAATTTGCTATGTTCCAGCAACTTCTTACATAGTATTTACATTTTTACATAGATAGCAGTTATGTTGTATTAGGTATTCTAAGTCATCTAGAGGCAATTTAAAGTGTATGGGAAGATATGCATAGGTTATATGCAAATATTACCCCATTAAGCAAAGGCAGATTTTTGTGTCTGCAGGGGTCCTGGATAGCCCTGTGGACACCAAGTTCTACCTGCTGATTTACCGTGTATTGGCTTGGTGATCCTGGAGAAGCTGCTTTCGCTTTCTTCATTTCTTATCTGCAGAGTTAACAGTAGTTCCACGTTCATAAATATCACTTAGTTGTGGTACCCTACAATATGACGCAAATGAACTTATGTATGGAACAGAAAGACTCACAGACATAGAGATCAGACTTGTGGTTGCCAAGGGGCAGGGGGGAGGGAAGGATGGACTGAGAGTTTGGGGTTAGCAGATGCAAACTTTTGTATGGATAACAACAAAGTCCTAGGGTAGAGCACAGAGAACTGTATTCAATATCCTGTTATAAACCATAATGGGAAAGAATATTTTAAAAAAGAACGTATATATGACTGAATCACTTTGCTGTACAGCAGAAATTAATACAATATTGTAATTGAGAGAAAGACATTTTTTAAAAAGAAATTAGCCTCTAGCTGATGTGGTTTTGTGCTCACTTAAAATTCTGGGGGAAGGAGGAAAGACGGGATATTGAGAAACAATTAGCAATTTCTCCCTCCAGTGGTTTTAAGGATAATTTGAACCAATTAAAAGTTATCTCTAATTATGGGTGTAGAAAGCTATTAGGGAACAAAATGCCCCCAAGATATGGTAAACCAGGAAAGTAGGCAAACTCTTTCATCCTGAAAGTCTGCTTAAATTTAAAAAACTACTCGATTTTAAGTTTTATAGAATTTGAGCCCGTAAGCCTTATTTTGATTTGAATATATCTGGCTATTCTGGGCCAAAACTTTTAACAGGATAAGGCAGGTTACGTCAGTTTTGTAGAGTCTACCCTTTCGAATTTCCTCCTTTTCAAATTCCTAACTTTAATGGCAGAGGAAGGAAGAAAAAAAGCAAAAAGAGAAAGAAATGTGCACCACATTTGTGGATAGTGCGGCGGTAGGTAGACACAGAGCTTGGAACATAGCTACAGTTACCTCCAGATCTGGGTGGATTTTTGATGTGTGACTCTTTGAACCATTGAGGATTTTTAGGAAAAGAAACGAACGTAATCCCAAACTGATTTAATTTTATGGGGCTATTACGATTTTTACTTAGGGCTTTTCTTTGGTGTTGTTATTAAGCCTTTTAGCTAATGCAGCCACTACAGCAGTGTGTGTTTAAGGTATTTTAGATTATGGGTGAGTTGCTTCCTTTTTCCTTTTTTTTAAATGATTTTTATTTTTTCCTTTATAGTTGATCAACCGTGTTCTGTCACTTTCTTACTGTATGGCAAAGTGACCCAGTCGCACGTATATATACATTCTTTTTCTCACATTATCCTCCATCATGTTCCATCATAAATGACTAGATGTAGTTCCCTGTGCTATACAACAGGATCTCATTGCTTACCCACTCCAGATGCAATAGCCTGTGTCTCTTAACCCCAGACTCCCCGTCCATCCCACTCCCTCCCCCTCCCCCTCCCCCTTTGCTTCCTTTTTCCTAAATGAGTCAGAAGATATAAGCAGAGAAGACATAATGCAAGAAGATATAGTTCTAGATAGATATGGATTAGGTGTAGATACGGGATAGGGCTGGAGGAAGAGAGACACAGACGGAGATGCAGGAGAATCTTCTCATTCAACTTGTACCAAATAAGATCTCCAAAATTTGAACAAAACCATTCACAACTTTTTTTCCTTCTCACCTAAGAGGTCCAAGATAATCTTTCAGTGGAAATCTTTAACAGTTATTAATGGTGAAATAATCCTACAGTGTACGTGAACGGAAACTGAGAAAGTGAAATTCACATGGTCTGAAGGAAAGTTGCTTAGCACCTTTTGATGTTTTCTGAGATTACTAGTGTTTTGGCAGTGGTTGGCTGTGGGCAGAGGATAGTGTGGAACACTGGATGGAAATATAGTGGTGGAATTTTAATAAACTGCTAGTGTGCTCATAATTTGCTTTTGTTCAAACCATTTTTAAAAATTTGGCAGTTATTCATAAATCTTAGTCCAGAAAAAGTGAACTTTTCTTAGGAAGATGTGTACAGTATGAAGAAAATAAAGTGAAGACACACCTTCATATCTCCCAGAAAAACACTTTGTTCAGAACTAAACTACTAAATTTATCCTTTCAGGTTGCTGTAGTTCATTGGGACCCAAAGTCACAATTGGAGGAACAGTTGGAAGTAATAGAGTCATATTTGAATAGTAAGTTTCAGGTTTCAACATTTTAAGTGGCTGTTACTATTTTGGGAGTACTAAATATTTCTTAATAGTACAGTATTCATTTCCTTCCATATTTGAATACTATTTCCATACAAATGCAAAAATGAAAGCAAAAAATTCTAACTTCAAAAGTACAAGTTCCTGTAACTTCTGAATATATCCTTTTATCACTCTTTCTGATAAAATTCCACACTAATGAAGAGCTGGGAAATTTTAGAATTCAGAGGGACCAGATAGAACATTTGCAATTGCTTAATAAAGCTTCCTTACATATATATATATCTTATCTTTCCCCTCTGGCTAATCTACTTGGCAAACATTTTTTTCCTGGCTATTCTGCCGCAGGCTATCAAGTCTAATAGAGGGATTTTGGGCCTTCTCCTAACTTGTTAGTGTCAAAGAACTGTTGTCCTTCCCCCATTCCTCCCACGCTTTGAATTTAAGTCCAAAATAAATGAATGGTAACAAGTTTTCTTCGCTGCTTTTTAGTGTAGAGTTGCAGTTCAGAAAAAGTTCTGTTCAAGAATGAATTCCAGCAGTGTTCCTGTTGCCAGCAGGCAGCATGAAAGCCTTGGAATATGGAAGTAAGCCAGAGTAAATTCTGCTCTGTTTGAGTGTAATAGTTTATATATGATAACATATGATTATGATTCTTTTACAAACTTCATGGCCATCTTTCCTTTTAAAATGAAAGTGAGTTTAAATGATGAACTTTTATGAACAACAAGCTTTAAGATGAAATCACCCCAAGTATGATTTTTATTCAGGTACTATGCAAATACAAAATATGGAGCAAGGTCCTAAGAGAGCACTCTTTGACTTGTAGAGTGGTAGTTAGCTTACTGAAGTGGTCAGGCTGAAAGGTTTTGGAATGGGTATAGGTGCTGACTTAAAGAGAGAGCCAGAGCAGGCAAACTGTTTAGGGCAGGCTTCTTCCTTGGAGGTCAAGGGCAGGCCTAAGGACACACCTGGAGAGGGAGTCTTATTCCTTTTCCTCCCTGAGATGGCCAGGCCTTCTTGGAATCCCTGGCCTTACCGAGGTGGAGCTAGGCTGTGTAACCCACCGTTTCAGGAACAGGAAGGTCCAGTCCTGCTCAGGCTAGTGTTCGTTCAGTGTGTGTCTGTTTCCTCTTCTATTAAATGTCTGTGTGTCCCAGGAGGGAAGAACCATATTATTATTCGGTCCTTCATCCATTCACTTTTGATTTTCCAATCTCTTCTCCGCCTACAGCCAGAAAGACCTGATAAGTAGCAGCTGACACTGCCACCCCAGCCACCCCCACCCTGGGCACACAGGCAATGGCTAATTATCTCTTAGGACGAAGACCTCTCACCCCAGGCCCTCTCTCCTTCTCACTTGTAGCCACAGTTCAGGCTTTCACTTCTGTGCTTAGGCGAAGTTCTTTCCTGCCTTGGGTCCTTTTTATGCAGTGTGCTTTGCCTGGAATTCTCTCTCTCTCATTGTCTCTGCCCGCCTTATCCTTTTCACCTGGCTACTTCCTACTCACCCCTTCATCTCAACTCATAGGTCACTTCCTCTGGGAAGACATCCTTGAGTTTCTATACCTAGCCGGGCGCCCTCCTCCTCCTTAGACATTCTCCCATTTCTAGCACTAACTACATGGTTAATTATCTATTGAATATGTTAATTATTTATGCAGTGTATTATAAATGCAATGATGACATCAAATATGCCCGTTAATTGCTGTACTTTAAGAACCTAGCACACCATCTGGGTACATTGTAGATATTCAATATATATTTCTTAAATGATGAGCCAACAAATGACCAGTTAGATGCTCTGATTCCTTTTAACACGCTTCCTTCCAACCCCCGTCCCGCTAGGGTGCAGGACAGGACAGCAGGCGACAAGTGTAGGGGACAGGTCCTATAAGGCATAGAACAGTGAGAGTGGAGGAGGGCTGGTGGGGGAGGGGCTGGTAAGCCCTTTTCTTTTTAGAGGCAGTTGCAGTTCAGGAGGGCTAGAGATCAAATAGCAAAAACCATATCCTGAAGAAGAGGGAGGGCTGCAGATCAAAGGATGAGCCGGACCCGTAACGGTTGCTGAGGGACAGGATCAAGCAAAAAGCCAGAATGCTAAAATGAAGAGAAATGAGTCAAAACAGGTGAAACCAAGGCCCTCTCAGTAATTCCAGGTACCAAAGCCCCGGGGCGCCTTCTGTGAGCTCCACTCACATTGTCATGGGTGAAGTGTTCATTCAAAGGCGGCAGTCTAGGTTGCAGAGTCTTCCCCCTTGCCACGTGTCCTCATCTGAAACCTTTCCAGTCCCACCTGGGAAGTTTTGATATTCAGAATTTTTTGGATTTTGGAAAGGAGATAGGGTGGATATACTATGAATTGAGTACTATCCTCACTGAGCTGTGAGGCAGCACTTGTTAATTATCGAATACATTAACAGTCGTGCAGGGAAACGTATAAAGTCACAATGAGCAGGATAAACACTATCAAGAGCCTCAGGATCACCTGGGGTCCTGGCTTACTGCCAGATGAGATACAAACATATTTTCAGAGTTTTTTGGATTGGGAAATTCTGGCCGGAGGACTGCAACCCTGTGTTCATTCCTGTTTGACTGATTCTCAGCAGCGGGGGAGGCCGCCCTGTAGGCTCAGGGGTTCCTCAGTGCCGCCCGGAAATCCCCAGAGTCCTCCCGTCGGTGACTCATCCCCCCTGGAAGAAAACTTGGCCACCCCCTTGCCTTTTCCTTAGACTGCTGTGACATACATGGTTGTCAGTCTAGAATCTTACTAAGTGTCTGCTGTGTCCAGGGCTCAGATGGGAGATAGAAAGCTAAGCAGAAGATGGGCTAGCTGGGTTTGCTCTTCTTTAGGTAATCCTTCTCTATACCGGACGTCTCGCCTGTGCTCTGTGTCTTATTCCCAACTGCAGGATACCCAGATCCACTTAGCTCCCAAAAGCAAAACTGGTTTTCCTCCTTCAACCTAGAATCAAACAAAAGACAAGCTGAAGAGTCGCTTCCTCTGCAGTACCCTCTGCTACAACCCTGGGCCAAGTTAACACATCCCTGCTGTTACGGACTGAATGGTTGTGTTCCCTAAAAGTCATTTGTTGAAACTAACCCCCAGTGTGAAGGCATTTGACGGTGGGGACTTTGGTGGTAAATAGGGTAGGACGAGCTGTGAGGATGGGCCCTCGTGATGGGATTACTGCCCTTCAAAAGAGACACCAGAGAGCTTGTCTCTCTCTTTTCATGTGAGGACACAGCAAGAAGGTGGCCCTCTGCAAGCCAGTCTTCTGGCACCCTGATCTTGGCTTTTCCAGGCTTCAAAATTGTGAGAAAAATTAATTTCCATTTATTAAGCCATGCAGTCTGTCATCGCAGCCCAACCAGACTAATGCACTTCTTCTGTATACATAGCACTTTGCAGAGACGCAAACTATAGCAGTTAGGGCTCTGTCTTATATTGAGCTGCTGATGGATCTTTCCCCCTGGGGAGTGAGTCCTGAGGGCAGCAGCCAGGGTGCCTTACCTTTCTGTCCCCAACAGAGTAGCTGATCCAGTGGAATCCAGGCTTGCTGAATGCATGAACGGAATAGAGCCTGACCAATTCAGTCATTCCTTAACTGTGCTCTTTGAATGTGGATTTATTGCCACTTTGCTTGGATCCTTGACAAGCTGATTTTAGCATTTGAACGAGAGAACCAGAGTTTCTAATGAAGCAGAGTCATTGCATCTAGCCCTACCTGCCTGTTCCTGTATCATTAGTGATGGATTTTAGTAGTCTCAAGAATGTTCTTAGTAAAGAATATTTTAATTAAAAACTTATTCTGAAAAGAAATAAACTTTCCTTCATACACTTCGTATGGACATAAGCTAGATGACACTTATACTAATGAAGAAAGTTTTTAAAAAATGAAGCAATGTTATTAATAAATTATGAATAATTCTTTTTCTTTAGGTAGTACAAAGTTTAACAGGGGTAGGACTATTAGACTCTATTTCTTACCTCCACTCCGGGTCATTTTTTTTTTGTCTTTTTGCCTTTTATGTAGAGCTGCACCCACGGCATGTGGAGGTTCCCAGGCTAGAGGTCTAACAGGAGCTGTAGCCGCCGGCCTTCGCCACAGCCACAGCAACGCGGGATCCAAGCCGCATCTGCAACCTACACCACAGCTCATGGCAACGCCGGATCCTTAACCCACTGAGCAAGGCCAGGGATCGAACCCGCAACCTCACGGTTCTTAGTTGGATTCATTAACCTCTGAGTCACGAAGGGAACTCCCCAGGTCATTTTTTTAATTAAAAATCTTGTTCCTATATAGTCTCCTTCCCACCCCCTCACTCAGACATTTCAGCAGATATTTTACTCAAAACAAAACTATGCAGCTCATGATACATAATGGAGGGAATGTGCACAAAAACATTCCAAGGGGAAAATACATATTTCCAGTTGGGTTAGAGAAAAATCCTGTAAATATGAACTGTTTAGTCAAGTTCAAGCATAATTAGGAAGTATTGACGATGCCTGAAAAAAAAAATGAATGTTTTCCTTATTTCTTAGATAACGGTAGTAATTCCTATCAACTCAGAGATCACTTTTGCTGGACTTCTCTGTTTTAATTTCCTTCTGTACAGAGCCGTGAATATTCAGTGAGATCCACAGTAATTGTAAAATCCATCAGTACATTCTTATGTTCTTTGGAGGAACAGCTCGACTAATTTTGAATGTCCTCAATCACGTATTACTACCTCTATCAACTGTGTTACAGAGTGTGTCTTAGTCAGCTTGGGCTGCCGTGACAAATACCATAGACTGGATGGGTTTTAATAACAGATCTTGATTTATCACAGTTATTCAGTCTAAGAAGTCTAAAATCAAGGTGCCAGAAGATTCAGTCCTTGGTAAAGGCCTTCTTCCTGCCCTAGACAGCCACTTTCTCCTGTGTGCTCACATGGCCTCTCCTTCATGTATGTGTCGGGAGGGAACAAGATTTCCCTCTCTCTCCTTTTTTTATTTTTTTAATTAAAAAAAAATTTTTTTTGTCTTTTTAGGGCTGCACTCACGGCATATGGAAGTCCCCAGGCTAGGAGTTGAATCGGAGCTTACAGCTGTCAGCCTACACCACCGCCACAGCAGCGCTGGATCTGAGCCCTGCGTCTGTGACCTACACCACAGCTCACGGCAATGCTGGATCCTTCACCCACTAAGCGAGGCCAGGGATCAACCTGCATCCTCATACTGGTCAGGTTCGTTACCACTGAGCCATGAGGGCAACTCCTCCCTTTTCTTTTTTTTTTTTTTTTTTGCCTTTTTGTCACTTTATGGCCGCACCCGCGGCATATGGAGGTTCCCAGGCTAGGGGTCTAACAGGAGCTGTAGCCACTGGCCTGCGCCGCAGCCACAGCAACGCGGGATCCGAGCCGCGTCTGCAACCTACACCACAGCTCACAGCAACGCCGGATCGTTAACCCACTGAGCAAGGGCAGGGATCAAACCCGCAACCTCATGGTTCCTAGTCGGATTCGTTAACCACTGCGCCACAACGGGAACTCCTCCTCCCTTTTCTTAAACCTGCACTCAGTCACCGTGAATACACCACCTCACAACCTCACCTAAATCTGGTCATCCCTAAAAACCCCCTGCCTCTGGCACTCTCACAGTGGAAGTCAGGGCTTCATCATGTGAACTCTACTGGGGACACAGACATCCAGTCCACCACAGGGCAGGGTCATTTCCTCGGTTGGCTGTCATACAGCCTGGGTGCCTCCGCACATTGTGTATGTGGCCGGCAGTCCCCGTCCCCGAGTTGTGCATCGATAGCATTAGAAGCAGGGTGTGCCCTGGTGAGCATTAGCCTCAGAAGTTCTGGGTTGGTTGGTTTGTTTTGTCTTGTTTTGAAGTTTGGCTTAAACCTTACAAGAGATTTGTAAGTCTTGTAAACATATAAGGTAACGTAGAACTGTACATGTCCTTCCTTGCCCTAATATATTTTGAAATAAACTGTTTAAATAGAAGATATTTATTTACAAATATAAATGAAAACATTAGGAATGTTGAACATGAAGACTAAATGTTAAAATATTATAATAGCCTGATATAGTGGATTGGAATGAAGGCTTTTTAATAGAAAGAATAGAGTCCACATTCTTGTTTTGTGACTTACTAGCTATTCTTTTTAAATAATTTACATAAATCCTTTGGGCCTCAAGTATATATTCTGCAGAATAGTGATAATAATGCCTACCTTTCTATGGTGTTATTTTGAAAAATGAAAAAAATATGTGTAAATTATGAGCTCTAGTGCCTTGAGCATAGCAGATATTCAATAGATAGTAGCTTTTATGATTAGTTTTTTTGGCCATGCCCCCAGTATGCAGAAGTTCCTGGGCCAAGGATCAAACCCACACCATAGCTGTGACCCAACCCACAGCAGTGACAGCGCCACAGCCTTAACCCACTGCACCAGCATGGAATCCAATAATTTTTTTTTTTTTTAGGGCCACACCTGTGGCATGTGGAGGTTCCCAGGCTAGGGGTTAAAGCAGAGCTGTAGCTACTGGCCTATACCACAGCCACAGTGACACAGCAACACCAGATTCTTAACCCACTGAGGGAGGCCAGGGATCGAACCCAAACCTCATGGTTACTAGTTGGATTCATTTCCATTGCACCACAGTGGGAACTCCTGGAATCCAATAATTTTTAATTCAAGAGGACAAAATAAGTTGATAGGTAGTTAAAATCTCTGAGTGATTATTGTTTTTACTGAAGTTTTTAATTCCATTTAACACAGCCATCAGTAAATTGAACATATTCATATTATCTAGTAACGTTTTCTGAAGTCTTATGTCTAAGTAAATCAATCTGAATCATCTATTGTAGTACATGACACATAGTAAGCACTCAATAAATACTCATTTTATTGTCTTCTCCCCAACCTTCATGCACATAACTCTCTTTTTAGGAAGTTTCTTTTAAGGTGGTCTAGAAAATAACTTTTTAATGTGCTTAGTCATTACATATGTCATTTGAGCACACACGCAATACTCTAAAATGAAACTACCTATTGATTATTCTGTATGAATCCTACTATTGCCACTTTTGTGGCTTCAGATAATATTTATATATGAACACATTCACCTTTGCTTATGTTAATTCCAATAGGAAAATAGCCCAATAGTAACCCATATAGACAACAGTCTAAATTTTGCCAGCTGCTAGAGTCTATTGAATGTTTATTATAGATAGGTTTTTCGGTAGGAACTTTACATACATAAGTGCATTCAATCCCGCAGATTCTTACAGCTAAGTACTTTTTTTACAGGTGAGGAAGCCAAGACTCGAAGTCTGGGTCCTGTAACTTTTCGGTGACTTCAGGATACTGCATTCTCCAGCTGTCCCTCTTATTTTACAGGCAATTATTTCCCATCTTTTTTTGTGTAGTCCTTCTTTTCTTCCTAGCTTCTAAATATGGAAGGGTTCTAGGCTTGGCCTTGGTCCTCTTCTCTCCTATGTATATGCTCCCTCCCTCCCTAGGTTGCTTCAGCCACTCAAATGGCTTTAAATATACCGATGAGTCATCTGTAGGCTGAAGAATCCTTTTACTTATTGTTTAGTCGCTGTTGAGTCCTCTTTCTCTATCCAGCCATTTCCCCAAATCTTCATCTAGTGCTGAGTAGGTTTCTAACTCTTCAATCATATTCTTCTTGGTAGCCCCACCCACACCCTCCAGCTGTGCTCTTCCCCTAGTTTTCCTGATCTGCATTTATGGCTCCACCGTCACCCAGTTTCTCAAAACAAAAGCCCAAGAGTCATGCTTCATTTCCCTCTTTTATGTGTTAGTGACACTCGGTTTATCAACAACTTGTTTTGGTCCCAAATCTGCACACTTTTCACCATATTTAAAAAGCTCACGCTATTTACAGATGAAGATAGACAGACAGACAGACAACCATCACCTCTTGCCTAGACTTCCACGAGACTCGTATCCCAATTCCAGTCATCCCCCTCGTCGGTCTCCTTTCCAGACACTGCCAGCCTGAGCTTTCCAAAATATGAATCAGAATGTGTAATTCTTTTTTACAGTCCCCTCCCCACGGCTTCCCATTACACTTAGTACAAATTCAGAAGTCCTTTATGGCCACAGGGCCTTTGGCCCCACCCTGCCTGCGCCTCCAGACTCAGCTCCAGTTTCCTTCCATCTGTCTGGGTGTGCACCAACCATTCTGTCTTCTGGCTGTTCCTCCAGTGTGTCAAGCCCTTTTCCTGCCTCAGGTCCTTACATGTGCTACTCCTGCTGCTCCTTCTGTCTGGAATGCTTTTACCTAGACTTTTTAAAGTCTGGACCTTTACAACATCCATGTCTTGCTCCACCTCCTCAAATGCTGTCCTAACCAACATATCTGAAATGAACCCACAGCCTTGCCGTTTACTGTTTCCTTGTCCTGCTTTATTTTCTTTACATCTTTTGTCACAATTCAAAACCATTTCTTTTTTATGTATGTGTTCATTTTCATAATGTCTCTCTCCCATCAGAATGTAAGTATCCTGAGGGCAGGGACCTGGACCTCTAATTCACTGCTCTACTACCAGTGCCTAAAAGAACCAGTGAAATGTAGTGGAAACAGAGAGACGAGAAAAGAAAAAGACAGAGCTGTATTTCCAGCTCAGAGTCTGTTCAATTCCAGCAGACTGTGCTGACAATTTCATGTTTTTCTTGTAATGACAAATGCTTATCAATGGAGAACTATTAAGAAAAATCAAGAAACGTGCATTTAACAGAATAAAAGCCAGTGTAAAAGGATGAAAAAGATCACAGTGTTCTCTATCTAAAATAAAGTGAGGAGTTCCCATCATGGCGCAGTGGTTAACGAATCCAACTAGGAACCATGAGGTTGCAGGTTTGATTCCTGGCCTTGCTCAGTGGGTTAAGGATCCGGCGTTGCTGTGAGCTGTGGTGTAGGTCACAGATGCGGCTCGGATCTGGCGTTGCTGTGGCTGTGGTGTAGGCCGGCATCTGCAGCTCCAGTTGGCCCCCTAGCCTGGAAACCTCCATATGCCGCGGGTATGGACCTAAAAAAACCAAAACAAAAAAAAAACCCACCACTTCCCAGAGACATACCCCAACACACTAATTAAGATATCTTTTAGATACCCCCTCACTCGTTAATCTCCTCCTTTACTTTACTTTTCTGCATGATAGTTATCACCATTCAAAAACGTATTATTTACTCATACATTTATATATATTTTTAAATTGTTTGTCTCTCCTACAAGAATGAACCCACCACGAGGAGGACAGGGATCTTTACGGTCCTGTTTGCTGCTGCACTCCCAGGTTGAGAACAGTGGCTGAAATAAGGTAAAAATAAGAAATGAGATAAAAAGAGGTAAAATTGATTTTCCAAACCAGCTTCTGTTTGATTCTAGAGTGTGTCACCCACCACAACGTGCTGCCCCTTATTCTGAAAATCTTCTGCGTTAGGACTTCAGCATTTTAGGGACCTTGTCGGTCATCTAGTCCAAGGCTTGATTTTGCAGAAGTGACTGAGCCTGAGGGTCAGGTGCTATGTGGGGGTCCAGGGAATGTGGGGTTCAGGGATTAGGGCACACTTAAAAAAAATTTTTTTTTTTTATGTTTTCAGCTTTGAAGTGTGTATTGTGTTATTTTTTTAACTACATAAATACATTTTGAAAAATATCAGTAAGATGGTACCCAGTTTGATAATTCAGGTACAAGCACCATGTGGGTTTGGAGGAACTTCAGTCATCAGGAGCTCAGTGAGTGGTCAGGTCAGCGTTCCCGAAGGGGGACATAAGCTGGGCCTTCAAGGGCAGAAGGGATTTGATGATGAAGTGAGGAAGGAGCATTTCAGAAAAGTGCTGCAGGATGATGTGTGGCTGGCGAGAGGATCCAGGAATAGGAGAGAGACTCTGAGAAGACAGACCTACAAGGACTAAACCGGGAATCAGTTGCCATCAGAAGGTGGTTTACGCTGGAAATGGGAACTGGAACATCAATCTATAAATCCTTAGAGCCTGTAGTAGGGAAACCTACTCCCTTACGTTTTTTTCTGGCTTATGTACATTAACCTTTTGTTTTCTTTTCTGTAGACAGTTGATGTAAGCTAAACAGCAGTCCCAAATGATGGATTGAATTTCATTCTACAAAAAAACCACACAGATATGTTGATGTCCTAAGCCCTAGCACCTCCGAATGTGACCTAACAGGGAGGTGGAGTGTTGCAGATGTAATTAGCTAAGATGAGGTCATGCTGGAGTAGTGTAGACCTCTAAGCCAGTGTGACTCGGGTCCTCCTGGGCAGACGACCTTGTGAAGACACCGGCAGAAACTGGAGTTACCTGCCGAGGAACATCTGGTGCTACCAGGGGCTGGAAGTGGTAAGAACAGAGTCTCGCTAGAGGCTGTGGAGGGAGCAGAGCCCTGCCAATACTTTGATTTTGAACTTTGAGCCTCCAGAATTGCGAGACAATACATTTTATTGTATTAAGCCACCCAGTTAATGGTACTTTGTATGTCAGCCATAGAAAAATAGTATATAGTTCGTACTTGTACAACGCAATTTTTAAATGAAGCCAAACTGTCATAAGCCATCTCATTGCCTTCTAAATGGGTTTATGGAACACATGGGAAATTTGATTAGAGCGCTCTCTGTATCTTTTTGGTGGTTAGTAATAATGATTGCTTATATAACATCCATAAATGTGTGAGCATCTTTAAATGCCCTTTGCACATAAATCCTTTATAATTTTCTTTTTTGTCTTTTGTCTTTTTATGGCCACACCCACGGCATATGGAGGTTCCCGGCCTAGGGGTCCGATCAGAGCTGTGTCTGCTAGCCTATGCCACAGCCATAAATCCTTTATAAATTGATTGCAAGCCGCAAACAGTAAATCACCAGCAGATTCAGACACTGACCTTCTGTTTTCATTTTCTGGTTCAAAACTTCAGTCTTCAATATGCTTTCTTTTCCTTCTCTCTTAGTTAAGCATTCATTTCTGTATATATTGATCAAATGATTTAGTTACCACTTTCTTATAGAGTATAACTTCTAACTCTTTTGGATTTAACTTCAAGAACACACCTGTCATCTAGTCATTTATTATGCCTGCTCTCTTGACTATGGTAACAGGTTTAGGACTCATTGTCCCAATAATTTTGCTAACTCATATCCTGAATCAGAGGGAAAATTCATAAAGAAATTAATCACACATAAACTTTAATCCTACTGGGCACAATTACCCACTGTTTACATTGTCTCACTTTATCTTTGTTTTCAAGGCTCTCCGCCACTGCCTTGATTTCCTTTTCCCCATATTTTTTCTGTCAGTGTAATCTCTTATACTAAAGAAACATTTATCATTTTTTTTTCTTTTCCAGTTCATGTGCTTTCACGATAAGGATAAAAGAAAATTTTTGCTGCGTTATCGTAAGACAGAAATCTAGCAGAGCAAATTAGGTTTTTCAAAACAGATTCTAGTATGGATTGCAGCATGTTTAAATTGATTGTTCCTTCTTATTTTACCCAACCTCAAATTTAATTCTTAATCGAATTTGAATTCAGTTTTTTTTCAAAGACTGGAGGATCATGTGAACGAGTTTGAGCCTAGTCCCATCATATAGATTTCAATCTTTGTAGTTATCTTGTAACCCAAACAAGTATTGGTCATCCTAATAAAGGGTTAGAAGAAGAATGTGAACATCTTATGTGAGTTTGGCTCAGATAAGTTATTCCAATAATACATTTTCTCAAGGAAATACCTTCTGTCGTTGCTTTCCTGAGTTCCAGTCTCCTGTAAGTTTCCTAAGTTCCATCTAACTCTTTTTTTTTTTTTTGTCATTTTTTCCTTTTTACTTCCTTATATTTCCTTTTTTGGCCACACCTGCAACATATGAAAGTTTCCAGACCAGGGATCTAATCTGAGTGGCGGCTGTGACCTCCACATTTATCGTTTTGTTTTTTCCTGTGGCAACGCCAGATCCTTAACCCATTGAACTGGGCCAGGGGTAGAACCCACGCCACTGAAAAGACAAGCCTGATCATTAACCCACTGCACCACAGTGGCAACTCCTCCCTCTAACTCTTAAAATGCTCTAGCCTAAATGTATTTGGGGAGGGAGTTCCCTGTTGGCCTAGTGGTCAGGACTATGCACTTTCACCAATGTGGCCAGGGTTCAACCCCTGGTCTGGGAACTGAGATCCCACAGCAAGCTGCTGCATGCCAGGGCCAAAAGAAAAGTAAATAAATAGATAAATTTGGGGACATAATCAGATTTGCTTTATTCGCAAGATAGTGTTATTTTATTTGAGTAAATTATTATTATTTTATATTAAATTATATCAAAAATATATTTTATAATTTCCTTTTACATTTTTCCCTAGCCAATTCTTTACCAATTTATGATGGAAATGGGAAATAGTAGATAGCCTCTTGTATGGCCGTTATAATATAAAGATGGTTAAAAGAACCGGCTGGAGCTATAGAGCAAGGTGAGTTCCTCTTTACCTTATCCATGTCCTCAGGGATGCCAAATAAAAGTTGCCTATAGCACTGTTTGCTTCTGATGCATGGAACCAGCAAGAGCTCCCATCAGGCACAGGAATCTCTGTCCAGAGGCAGGCTGTGGCCCCACTGTTTTAGCATCTGTCTTCCAGCCCCAGCCTGAAATTCTTCTCGGAGTTGAGGGAAGTGCTGGGGAGAGCAGACTGGAGCCTGGTCTGCCTCCTTGCTTAGTTACTTGGGCAGATTCCACCACCTCTCTGGGTGTCAGTTTCCTCGCAGGTAGAATAAGGAAATGGCAGGTAGCATTTAGTGAATATTTGGGGCCAGGCACTGTTCCATGCACCTGACATATAAAATCTGTTTAATCTTCACATAGTCTCTTAATTGCTCTCTTCCGTGAAAGTGTCCTTTCATGGAAATGTCACAGGGTGGGGGATTTCTGTGTTTTGTTCGCTGGTATACCTCTAAAACAGAGCCTGACACTCAACAAATATACATTGGATGTTGAATAAATGAGGTACAGATACATTCAGTAATGTATTGATGCTCGTGAAACTGGAAAAGGGACTGAGTTAGGAATTAATCCCAGGCTGTTTATCTCTAAAACCTATATCCCAAAGCACTATGTTATATACTGCATAAAATTAGATAATTGATAGCTTCCAAAGCCAAGTTTCATTATGCTGGTTTAATATCAGACTTATATATGGTGCTTTAAAAAATCCTGATGCCTGCTGCTCCTCACTACTCCCTATTAAATATTCTCATTCTCTTTTAGTGGGTCTGGAGTCACTTCATTGTGTCCTAAAATTCCAGATGGACTTAATTATATCTGAAGTTAAGAATCAGTGCTTAAACTTCATCCCAGTAAATCTCCTAATTTTATAAATCTTTGTAATTTATTCTGAAAGGAGTTCAAATTAAAAGGAGTCTGGAAAACAGAAGGTCAAATGAAAGACAGTAGGACCAAAGCCTGCTTCTGAGTTAGGTATCTGGCTAGTTGGGTCCATGGTTAAGTTCATGGATCTTTCTATAAAGACTTTCCAACTAGGCCTGAACTAGTCGAATTGGCGTTTTTTTTTTTTTTTTTTAGGGTGACACTCATGGCATATGGAAGTTCCCAGGCTAGGGGTCGAATCAAAGCTATGTGACAGCCACAGCAACACCAGAACCAAACTGCGTCTTTAACCTACACCACAGCTTGCTGCCACACTGGATCCATAACCCACTGAGTGAGACCAGGGATTGAACCTGCATCCTTACTGACCCTATGCCAAGTTCTTAACCCGCTGAGCCACACAGGAACTCCAGCTCCTAGCTTCTTGGAAATGTCCCTCTCTCTCCTGTTCACAGGCCTTTTTACTTGATGGTCAGTCCCCACCTTTCCATAGCAGCTAAATCCTACTCCATCTTCACGTCTTAGTGTAATACTGACTTTTTCTCTGTCTCTGACTCCCCAGCAAACATTCCCCTATATAGAAACTTTGCAGTCGATAGATCCTCCTCTCACTCCTCACCTCCAACTCTCAAAGAGGTTTCCTTTGTGCTTAGACACAGGAAACACAGGTCCAAGCCACGTTTGCTGTTAACTTGCCTACCGATTCCATCATCACTTCTATGTAACTTTATTTATTTATCTATTGTCTTTTTGTCATTTTAGGGCTGCACCCATGGCATATGGAGGTTCCCAGACTAGGGTTCTAATCGGAGCTGTAGTTGCCGGCCTGTGCCACAGCCACAGCAATGCCAGATCCAAGCTGTATCTGCAACCTATACCATAGCTCACAGCAACGCCGGATCCTTAACCCACTGAGAGGCCAGGGATCAAACCCGCAACCTCATGGTTCCTAGTCGGATTCATTTGCGCTGAGCCATAATGGGAACTCTATGATGTAACTTTATTTATATACTATTAACCATCTTGCCAATGGCAAGTGGGCAGGTTTTCCTTAGTTTTGGGCCTGCCTTCAAGGTAACATGCAAAAAAATAGGCATGATTCAGTAAATAAAGATATTTTGTCTGTTTTCTATAGTCTGCTTTAATAATTGGGAGCAAGTAACTTTCTGGGAGTTGGCGTTGCAAGACTATGCACTTAGAAGTCAAATGCAGGCTGGAATCCCAGCTCTACCTCTGACAGCTGTTTGAATTGACTGTGAGTCTCAGGTCTTTGTTAGCCAAAAGGGCAGGGAAATCATGGCAGACTTGGAAGAAGAGGGTCATTTCAGGCTATGTAGCTTTGGAAACTTCACAAGATTGTTCTGAAGTTTGAAGATTGTGTGCAATGGTGTATATATATATATATGGCACAGAGAGAGCCTGGCTTTATTGAACAGCGGTGGTAGACAAATCCAGTTGCTCCTCCCCTCACCAGTTTTAGCTCAGTCAGCCTGAGTTAGCTCACAGAAAGAACAGGCTAATAATTTGACTGTGTCATTCCATTGCATAGATGTGTAGTGCCCCTTCCTCAGCCCATCCCAATCAGTGGGTGTAGTATTACTTGGGCAGGATATCATCCTTCTGAAGGTACACACTGTCAGTGTCTGCTTGGCCTAAATTGTGGGTAATGAAGGCTCAGGTGATTGTGTGTGCTCTCCTGCTGGTCTGCTTTAAACTTTCTCTTTGATTTATTCCATTTCATATTTGCACCATGAGGCACCGATAATGAGTGCTCATGACCCCTTTGCATGACAACTAGAGACTAAGTAGGGACACACCATACCTATTCCTGTGTTATATGGTTTTGGAAGCAGCAGAGTTTAACTGGTCTTTCCAGGATGGTGAAGAACCGTCCTAGTCACCTGAAAGTCTAGGACTAGGTGTTTACTATCCCGGGATCATGTTTGGTGGCATCAGAATAGTTTTTTAGATATCAAAGTGCCCAAACCCACAAGTCACTGCGAAGAGGTAGGTTTCCTGCAGGAAAACCCAAAAGAGTGAGGCTACTAGTTGACTGAATTTTGCAAAGTCCCAGGGCCTCAATTTTATGTATCTATATATTTATTTTGCTTTTTAGGGCCGCAGCAATGCAACACAAGATCCGAGCCGCAGCTGCGACCTACACCACAGCTCATGGCAACGTCAGATCCTTAACGCACTGAGCAAGGCCAGGGTTCAAACCTACATCCTCATGGATGCTAGTCAGATTCGCTGACCACTGAGCTGCAATGGGAACTCCCCAAGGCCTCACTTTTAGACGTTGTTTCAGCAGGTTTTGATTGGGGCCAGGCTTGTTTTTGAAAATGCCCATCACAAGTTGTGATGTGCACTCTTGGATAAAGACTGCTGTAATAAAGTCCCATCAGCTCTTTGGTTCAAGAGGCAGGCTTAATTGTAAATATATGGGAACTCTCTTGTTTTATTAGAGAAATTGTATTAAATAATTTGTACTTTCTGCCCTGCCTTCATCCTCAGATTTCTTGCTCCTTTCACCATATTTCATGAAACCTAATGCCCTTTGTTGCAACAGGGGTGGGTAGGTAGGCTCTTGCAAGTTAAGGTGTTTATATAACTTCTATGATGCTCAGTGTATGTTGTATAATTCTCCTCTGCCTTAATGTAAGGACCACTACTCTGTATTTTACAATTCTGCCTTCTTAAATGTCCAACCCTTTTAAAATATGTTGTCTCACTTACAGCATGCATTCAGATATCTTCCTGGCCCATTCTGTAATAACTGAGGAAGAGTTCTTATCCTGGAGGAGCTCAGAGGAGACAAGAGCAGAAGCTTAGGGAACAAGAGAGGAAAGGAAAATCTGAGACAGAGGTGCCCTTCAGCTCTTTCTTTGAAAGAAAAACCTGTGTGTTCAAAATAGCTTAGGAGCTACTTGGGCCAAGAGTGATGAAATATTTTGGAACTTATTGTGGTAATCATACCTCTTTAGATCTTGTTGATAATATTTATTTATTTATTTATTTATTTTATTTTTTTTGTCTTTCTGCTTTATCTAGGGCCGCACCCGCGGCATATAGAGGTTCCCAGGCTAGGGGTCTAACAGGAGCTGTAGCCGACGGCCTTCGCCACAGCCACATCAACGCAGGATCCGAGCCGCGTCTGTGACCTACACCACAGCTCACGGCAACGCTGGATCCTTAACCCACTGAGCAAGGCCAGGGATCGAACCCGCAACCTCATGGTTCTTAGTCGGATTCGTTAACCACTGAGCCACGAAGGGAACTCCTGTTGATAATATTTAAATGAGCCCAACGTAACACTGTTTGAGCACCTGTCCCACTCACTGCTGTGTACCTTCATCCAGTGCTGTGGCAGCCTGGCTCTCTTTTGGCTGTTGCTAAGGGAGTCAAATCCTGACTCACTGCAGTTGTGCTCTGTAATATACTCTCTCTTGCTAGGCCCAGGAAAATGTTACACTCTTTCTTCACTTGTCAAATGTAAAGATAGTCGTAGCTCCACAAAATTTACTGCAGAGCTATAGAGCATGAATTGGGATGAAGGCTTCATGGAAAGAAAAGTGAAAAATATTTAAATCTAAGTGGGGAAAATAGTAAGAGCAAAAATTAATGTGAGTATTTCCTAGTAGAACATTAGATGTTTCATGGATTTCTCCCCTTCTTCCATTACAAGGTGAAACGAATAAAAGAAAGAGGCTTCCAAATGTGGCCTGGGGAGATCATAACTGACCCTGAATTATTGTGTATGTTGTTGGAATTCCAGAAAAGGTAGAATTGGAGGAGGATAGACTTTTATCGTCAGATGATTTTCTGGAAGAACCATGGCTGGTGTCCACGGAATTACAGGGTATTTAGAACTTTAAAGCATCGTCATAATACCTGATTCCAAAATCTTTCCAGTAAATATTTCTATTTATTATTGATGGGTCCTTTATTGGTGACTGCTTCTTACTTCACTGACCATTTTACACACTTTTTAGAAAATGCTTTATTGTGTATTTTATCTGTCTAATTTTGAAGACAGTTGAAACCATTATGTGTGTTACTAAGAAATTGTTCTTCAGGCTTGTGGCTCCCAAAGGGGAGGGGGAGAGAATGGGACGGACTGGGAGTTTGGGGTTAGTAGATGCAAACTATTAAATTTAGAGTGGATAAGCAATGAGGTCCTGCTGTACAGCACCGGGCACTACATCCAGTCACTTGAGACAAAACATGATGGAAGATAATACGATAAAAAGACTGTGTATATATGTATGACTGGGTCACTTTGCTGTACAGCAGAAATTGACAGAATATTGAAATTAACTTTAAAATTTTTTTAAATCAAATAGTATCAAGATAGTTCCACTTTGAAAGTGAAACATTCTTAATTGTGATTTGTTAAATGCACATGCAGGTGTTAATTAAAAAAGCCAAATAACAATAAAAAAAATTATGTTCTTATACCAGAAGCTTAGAGATAAAACTGCTGAAGTCAGACTCTTGATTGGCATTTTCACCGCTTTTAGTAGAAGCTCAGGTCTGTTCCTCCTCCATAGAGGCCAGAGCAGCACATCAAAGCCAGAGCAAGTCATCAGAGTTGAGATTCTTTCCTGCTTCCCTGTGGAGGGGTCAGGAATACAAACATCCTCAATTGCTACAGCAGGAGGGAACATTAGTCCATTAACAGAACCAAAAAGGAAGCACCAAATGGGCATTTCTTCTGTTTACTTTGTGACTATAAAGAAAGACATAGTTTAGTTCTATCAAAAAAATTTGTCAGTAAAACATAGACAATATGAAAAATGTAGTCATTTTGGTTAAAGTTTGATTGCAAAATGATTAATGTGGTTTTTCCAGTCATTTTACTTGCTGCAATTTATGCAATACTACATTCTTAGGATGCTGGAATTTCACCATATCTTCTGTTATTTTTTTCTTCTTTGAACCGTGAACTAGCAACTTAATGTTTGTTGCAGTCTCTTGAGTTTCACATTGTGATTCTCTGGTCTTTAATTTAAATATTCCAGATCCAAAAGGATGTGCATGTATTGAGCAGACTAATTTTACCTCCCTTCAGTTTGTAAGAGGGTGCTAAAAGTGGCAGATAAGGCCAGGAAATACCTCAAATGTACTTTAGAAGTTTGTTTGCCTTACCAGAATTTTTATTTTTGGTATATTAGTTGGTTATCCACCCCATTACATCAGAGTTAAGTTTTGTTATTCCACTGTCAGGGACAGCAGATAAGAACTTGAGGCACAATGTAATGACTTAAACAAGCCTAATGGAAAGTTCCCTGGTAGCGCAGAAGGTTAAGGATCTGGCGTTGCTGCAACTGTGGCACGGGCTGCAACCGTGGTGTGGGTTTGATCCCTGGCCCAGGAACTTCTACATGCCGTGGGTGCAGCCAGTAAATAAATAAATAAATAAAGCCTAATGAAGGAACAAAGGGAAATATAATTTGTATTTCTTGAATATTTCCAAAATAAGTCAGCAAGCCACTCTATGATTCTCATAATTACTCAGACCCTCTTAATTCTGAAAGATATCTGGCCTGCTAGTTAAAAGGAAGTGAATGTTTCTGGTCAGTTTTCCTCATTATTCTTCTTATCCAGCCTGTGGTGTATCAAAGATGGGAAAATAGGAGTGCTTCCTCCCTAATATATGTAATAAAGGAGTGCTTTGTGTGTAGAAAATTTTAAAGCGATAAAATAAAATTAGTAATAATAACATAGGCTTTTGATTATCACCATGCACGGACAGTTCTAAGCAATGCCGATGGTACTGTTCCTCTCTGAGAAAAATAATTGTTGGTCAGGGTTCTAAATAACATTTACCATTACTGGAATTGAATAATCTATATCTAAGCCCAAAATGTCTACTTTTTGGTTACTTGTTCTTTAACAAACTCTGTATTCTCCTCTGGACATGAACTTAACTGCGCATGTTTATTTCAAGAATAAGTAGCCAAGTTGTGTTTTTTTCATTTTCATCATCACTGTGCTATAATTGTTTATTTTGAATCTCTATTTAAACACAGGAGTACATAGTACCACAGTATTTAGAGACATAAAGTGATCCTGACGCACATTCAAATAATTCATAACCATTATAAGATTTGGAGAATTTTAGTGAATATAACAGACATTTATGAAGAATTTTCTGGTTAAGGTATTTTAATGGAAATCATTTCCCTGAAGAAACATTTCAAAGGTGCTGGAGCTGATCCCAAAAGACATGGACAGCATTGCAATTTCTGGAATTTACTATGAAATGGGATTTTTATGACTCTCTGATAAACTTATCTTTATTTTAAAGCTTTCCTAACCACTTGTGTATCTGTTTCTTCATGGGAAAGAAACATTGGAAATTAAAATAATGTCCTTCAATCAACTATGAGTGAGGCCGTGCTACGTCTGTTGACCAAGAATATGTGACGATCACTTTGACAAAGCCATTGACAAATCTGCGGAAGTGAAGCTCTAAGCCAGAAACTGCAGTGAGGTTATTCATCTCTGTGGGGACCAATAGGTAAGTATAAATATTTTTCTCCTTTTTCTGAAAAGCACATGAATGTACTTAAAAAGTATTAAAACTTTGCATTTATTAGTTTTTTTTACTAGCATTATTATTTATACAAAATGTAATAAATGAAAATGGTCAGTCTGCATTTCTTTCCTGGACATGATAATTTTTGTTTTTTATTATTACTGTTCTTTATATAGGATGAGAGATGTTAAAATGGTCCCTTTCCGGTGTCAAATAAATATACTAGGTATGCAAGGGCATTCGTCTTTTAATTTTAACTCAAAGCAGATAAAGCACATTCTCAGTCTTTTTAGTACCACGGCTATGCTTTTGAAAATTTTACCACGGAGTTCCTGTTGTGGCTCAGTGGGTTAAGAACCCAACTAATATCCAATAACCTGAAGATGCATGTTTGATCCCTGGCCTCACTTAGTGGGTTAAGAATCTGGCATTGCTGCAAGCTGCCATGTAGGGTCCATATGTGGCTGCAAGCTGCCGTGTAGGGTCCATATGTGGCTCAAATCTGGCGTTGCTGTGGCTGTGGCGTAGACCAATAGCTGCAGCTCTGTTTCAGCCCCTAGCAGGGAACTTCCATATGCTGCAGGTGCAGCCTTAAAAAGAGAAAGAAAGAAAGAAAATTATACCAAAAAAGCAGTTCAAGGCAAACTTTTAATGACCAAGAAATAGAAAGAACTACCCTTAAGTACAGCTCTTGTGCACCATAGATTTTGGTAATAATTATGTTTTTAATAAATGTATGCATCATGTCTTAGCTAGTTTGTATAAGCTTGGTAGGATGAAAAAAACACCAAAAATACGGCCTATTGAAATTTGGACTTGAAGAAATAGAAATTAGGAATATTTCATAACAAGTAAAAAAAGTTAAGTATCTAATTTAAAACCTTCCAATATAGGTCCAGATAGTTTCACTGTTTGACTCAGCAGATATATATTTTTTGTTTTTTAGGGCCACAACCACAGCATATGGAGGTTCCCAGGCTAGGAGTCGAATCAGAGCTATAGCTGCCGGCCTACACCAAAGCCACAGCAACAGGATCCAAGGCACATCTGCGACCTACACCACAGTTCACCACAACACTGGATCCGCGAAGCACTGAGCAAAGCCAGGGAATCTAACCTGCATCCTCATGGATACTAGTCAAATTTGTTTCTACTGCACCACAGCAGGAACTCCTTAACTCAGCAGATATTTAAGGAATAAACATCTTTATGCTTTTTCAGAGAATAGGAAAAAAAAAAAACGGAACTTAATTTTTAATTTTCATTTTTTAAAAAACACCGTAGATTTATCTTTTTTTTTTCCTTTTGACTGTGCCTGCAGCATACAGAAGTTCTGGGGCCAGGGACTGAACCTGTGCCACAGCAGTGACAGTACCAGATCCTTAATCCACTGTGCCACCAGGGAACTCCTCCAACTTACTTTATAACCTTGATATCAAAACATGAATAGGAAATTATGAAGAAAAATTTCTGGGCAACCTCAATCATAAACATGTATACCAGAATTCTTAATATCAGCTAACCAAATGTGTACAAATAATAATATGTCACAATAAGTTGAGTTTGCTGTAATTATACGATGTTAAGTTTAACATTAGAAAACTTATCGGTAGGAGTTCCCTTCGTGGCTCAGTAGTTAACGAATCCGACTAAGAAGAACCATGAGGTTGCGGGTTCGATCCCTGGCCTCGCTCAGTGGGTTAAGGATCCGGCGTTGCCGTGAGCTGTGGTGTAGGTTGCAGACGCAGCTCGGATCCCGCGTTGCTGTGGCTGTGGCGAAGGCTGGCAGATACAGCTTCTGTTAGACCCCTAGGAGAACCTCCATATGCTGAGGGTGTGGCTCTACATAAAGGCAAAAAGACAAAAAAAAAAGAAAAAAAGAAAAAGAAAACTTATCGGTAAAGTTTACCACGTTAACAGAATAAAGGGAAGAAAGCAGAATATAGAAAAAAATATATTATCATCTTTTTAGAATAACAGTTGAGGAGTTCCCATCGTGGCTCAGTGGTTAACGAATCTGACTAGGAACCATGAGGTTGCGGGTTCGATCCCTGGCCTTGCCAAGTGGGTTAAGGATCCGGTGTTGCCGTGAGCTGTGGTGTAGGTCACAGACGTGCCTCGGATCCTGTGTTGCTGTGGCTGTGGTGTAGGCCAGTGGCTACAGCTCCAATTTGACCCGAGCCTGGGAACCTGGGAATAGATGGAAAATTCAGAGGACCAGGTAAAGGCAAGATACTGTTGAACAGGAGGATAAAGTTAGGAGGATTTGTTCTACTAGATACTAACATTTATTGTATGTCTGTAATAGCTAAGATAGTATAGTATTGGGGTGAGAATAGATGGAAAGATAAGTGGAACAAATCAGAGTCCAGAAATAAATCAATTGTTTCTATAGTAAACTTGACACAAAAGGTGCCAGTAAAAGGAAAAGACTGATAATTGGACCAGCATCTAAACTGGTCCTGATAACTAGACTGATAATTGGAAGATCCGGCATCTAAAGCAGGTCCTTCCAGCTCTCAACTTCATGTTCTTTTCACTGTAACTGTAAAAACATCCTTTTCAAATGCTGTCCTCTCCTTTTTTTCAAACTAAATATGTAAATTTCTTTTTACAAATTTAAAAATATCACTAATTACATAATTTCATGCATTTCACTCCTTACCCAGAGGTTAAGACAATGCAGTTTAGAAAAACGTGATCTGTGAAAGCTCATTTCTCCACTATTTTGATCTTTATCCTAAGTGCCTTATTTTAATATATCGTATTTTGCTTAGTGAACATTACTGTACTACACATTTACCTCCCACTATTAGAGTCTAATATTTTTGAGGGAAAGCTCATATCTTTGTGTCTTTATATTCCCAGCATATCATGTAAATATCTGTTGAGTGCATGGATGAATTTTTATTCTTGACACCTTGACTCAGAATAGGCAAATTCCTATTTTAACTCTTTTGGAAAAAAGACTGAAATCACTCTCCTCTCTGAAAGATAAAAGATTACACTTTCTTTTTCCGTTTGAAAATGATTCCTAAACAGCTCCATTTTTTGTTGCCATGTTCATTCACTACCAAGTTTCACAAACTATAGGTAGAAAATAAGGCTCTATTGCCTGACAGTTTTGTTCTCTTCTCTTCTATGTGCACTTAATCGTAAACGGTTCCCTCAGAAGTATGTCAGCATGTATCTCTGCCATGCATTTGTATTCAGATGTCAACACCTTTGGAATCCAGCAATTTTATTTTGGATATACTTAATAAAATGATATCTGTTTTATATAAAAGATCTAAAAATATGTATCTTGTAGTGTATTAACAGAAAATGCACTCCTGTTGAAAACTTCATGATGACCTAGACTTCTAAACAGTTGAACAGGAGATTGCTAAATGATGCTAAATGATGTGATAGCATTAATTTTAACCAAAGTCTTGCTCATCTGGATGTAGTAGTTATAATTTCTAAAAGTTGTGTTAAACGCTATTTTAAAATTAATATTATAATGCCACCTGAGTGACATGCAGTTTGCTGTATTTGCCTATTTTAAAGAAAAAAAAATAACATCAAATTCTGTGTGTTTATACTCAAAATATCTGATTGTGTATTTAGGCTAAGTTCATAGTCTTTGTTGCAAAAATTATTAATGACTATGTGATCCATATAAATATTTATGACTGTAAGGAGAGTAGCTAATAATAGTGATATACTGATAATGCTAAAGTTTACATTTTATCTTTTTCAATGCAATAGCCTATGGGCTGTAAATACTATCATTATCTCAGTTACAGATAAGAAAAGGAGGCCCGCAGTAAATCTTTGCTCAGTGTCACACAGCTGATAAGCAGTAGAGCTGGTTCATAAATTTAAGTAATCTGACCCCAGAACCCCTGATCCCTGCTGCCATACTACAGTACCTCACATACGCGAGGAAAACATACATAAGAAAAGTTGCTTTGTGCAGAATTTACTTTAGCTAAATGTGCAATATTATCGTTATCCATCATTTAAAATCAGAAAAGCTCTAACTGCAGAATTAATCTGGAAAAAAAATGAAAAGCATTGGTATTATAAGTTATTAGAGAATCTTGAGGTCAAAATCAAATGCTGAAGATTTAGAAAAATTATGCCTTGATGAAGCCTGGGATTTCAGATATATCATAGTAAAATGATTTTACATACTTCCTAATGACTATTTATAAGCAAAAATATCCCATGTGATTTGGTCTTTTAGAAATGGCTCTGAAGACATCAAATATATTGTCTGCTCTGATTTATATAAACTTTTTACCCCTGCATTCAATAAACACTCTTGGCAATTTTGGGGGGACATGATAAAATTTAGTGTAACTATGGAGATTATCTTCAGCAATAGCAGCAGAAATTTTGCAATTGCATCGATTCTGTCAAGTAAGAGAAAGGACAATAGCCACAGAGAATAAACTTCAGCAGTTGCTTCCTGTAGCAAAAGCTTTGTTTTTCTTCACAGCTCTGTTTCATGTCCTAACCTTGCTTCTTTTGGCTCTACTTGTCTTTAATTAATATGCATCCTTCCATAGTGAAACATTTTAAATTTGGACCCTGTAAGTCCAGAACTTATTACAATTTGTAAACTGAACCAAAAATCACCTTTGGCAAAAGTATAGAGACAGTGGAAAGCTTAGCTGAACAATTTGACCCAAACCCAATCAAAATCTGCAGTTTTTGGTACCTAATTTGCAAAATCCATGCAGCTTATTCCATTCACAAAGCTGGAGAGTGATAGAAAGCTTTTTCCATTTTCCAGCAAAGTGCTGCACAGGCAGCAACATGTTTATAAAGCAAAGCAGCTTCAAGCTAGTTAATCAAGACTCTCCAGCTTCCCCTTGTCAAGGGTGTCTGGACCTCTGAGTGTGGCTCAGACATCCTCGCCCAGGTCCATCTGGAACTGTGTGCCTCTGTGGTTCCAAACAAGCAAAACTGAGTATTCCAGAAATGTTTGCTCTAATCTTTGTTTTATTTGTCTCACGTGCCTTGTGCTAGAATCTCTGTTCATCTGTATCCATTTACTCGTAGTTTGCTCCTGTTTAGTAGATAAATTAGTTTTTCTCGTCTATAACTGGCTGAAAAAAATCTAGAGTGGGATCCTCCATCCAGGCCACGTGTCCAGAACTTTTCATCTCCCATAGCTGATGTGGCCACTCTCTGCTTCCAAGAACTTACATAATATTAAAACTTAGGACATTTACAAGTTGTCAGGGAACATGTACCCACCCACAAATAATAGTCTTTTTTCATGTTTGTTTGTTTTTTTAATAAACTTTCCTTTTACTTTTTTAAACTTCATGGTTTATTTCAGTTGAAGTGAATGAAAAAGTTCTTCAATTTTTTTTTTTACAACTGGAATTCGGGGTTGGTGAAGGGAAGTGGCAAATACAGTTTAGAAAGGACTGTTCTGCTAACAAACTCAGATATTATTTTTTGAGCCATGGGAAACTACACTTCTGTCATGGTTTTAACATGAAGTGAAACGATTGGAGCTAATGTTTAGAAATATTCATCTGACAACAGTGTTTTGGTTGGATTAAAAAGAACAGGGTCATGAAAGCTGGTATTGCTGTAAGGCCAATCTGGGCAGGGGTGAGTGATGACATCCTAACTAGGAAAGTAGCAGTGAAAATGAATAAGGAGGCAATTATCAGTAGAATTGGCAGAATTGAACAACTGAATTGGGGGAGAAGGAAAGTCCAAGATAGCTGAGGTTTCAGGTTGCCTGATGCCCACTCTTAATGCTAACGCTCTTATAGAAGTATGAAACAGCAGAAGAAGAATATCCATCTGCAGTTAGGGAGATAGCGAAAAACCCAAGAAGAGGTGCCTAACCAAGCAGTGGAGATAGCAAAGTCATGTTATAAGATTTGAAAATCTGTTAACTGATCATTTATATTAATGGATGGAATTTATTTGTGAGATTGTATAATATTGTGTGTTGCATGGGATTTTAAAATACACTGACTGAGGGGAAAAGAGGACTGACCAAGAAAAGTATAAAAAGGAGGAGTAGTCATGGAGGTGTGAGTACACAATCACAAAAAACCAGGGAGGAGAGCTTCTTGTAGAAGTTTTATCTCCCTGGGGTTGATGGAGCCTCCTGGATATGCAGATAGTTTTTAATCGAATTAGTTATGTTTTCAAATCTTTTTTGAGTGTTTTTTTTTCAAATATTTTTTCTGCTCTCTTTACTTTCTCCTCCTCCCATTACTTGGATATTGATACACTTGAAGTTGTCCCACAGGTCTCTGTTTTTCAGTTTGGATAGTTTCTAATAGTCTGTCTTCAAGTTGGTTGATCCTTTCTTCTGCCATCTTGAATCTGCTGTTGCGCCCATCTAGTGAATGTTTTATTCACTTTTCAAATCCAGAATATGCCTTTGATTCTTTTTTCTAATTTCTATCACCCTACTGAGAATTTCTATTTGTTGATTCATTGCTGTTATGATTTACTTTAACTGTTAATGATAATTTACTTTAGTTCTTTGAACTAGATGCTGCTTTTCAAAACAAGTATTTTGTAACTTTTTTGTCTGCAAAAATACAACATTTGGGGACAATCAGAGAATGTTTTTTAGACTGCTTTATTGCCTGAATGTAGGTCACACATTCTTGTTTCTTTGCAGCTTTCATAGTCATTTTATTAAAAACTGGACATACTAGTCAATATATCATAATGAATCTCAATTCTGATTTTTTTTTTTTTTTACTTCCAAAGGTTATTTTTGTTGCTGATATTTGTTTACTTGTTTTGTAACTTTCCTGGGCTATATTCGTGAAATTTTCGCATGCCATTTGTGTGTGCTAGTGTCTCTGCTTGTTAAAAAATATTTATATAGATGTTTGGGAGTTGCTGTTGTGGCTCAGGGGTAACAAACCCAACTAGTATCCATGAGGACATGGGTTAGATCGCTGGCCTCACTCAGTGGGTTAAGGATCCAGCATTTCTATGAACTGTGGTGTAGTTTGCAGACAAGGCTCAGATCCCGTGTTGCTGTGGATGTGGTGTAGGCCGGCAGCTGTAACTCCAATTTCACCCCTAGCCTGGGAACTTGGATATGCTGCAGGTATGGCCCTAAAAAGACAAAAAAAAAAAAGATGTAGATATATGTATGTGTGTGCGTGCGTGTGTATGTGTGTATATACACTATATGTATATCATACATCTCTACACGTGTATATGTATTTCTATATGTATTTTAACTGAACAGAGTTATATGTCTATATAGTATATCTGACACACACACACACACATACACACTCATATATACAACACACAAAGTTACTTTTATTTCTAAGTCTGGTTTCCTGAGGATTTCCTTTTGTCTGCATGGCTTAGTGATTGGGCAGAGGTTGTGTTCAACACCTGAAGCCAGTGAGGCTCCTGTCTGCTGTCAGTGAATCGCTGTGTGGGTAGGGGAGCCCATTCAGAGTTGAGGCTGTTTTCAGGTCTGCTCCAGCTCCAGCTTTTCCTCTACACTAGGCCTTTTTTTTTTTTTTTTTAATTTCCTCTGTGCATGCGTACACCTCCAGGGTTGGCTAGAAGTGGATGACTCTCATTGGTCCTCTCTAGTCTCTACATATACACAGTTAGAAACATGCCTCAGCTATGACCACAATTTCAGGAAGAGGCTGCAGAGCTCTTAGCTTTCTTCACCCACCTAAGAGATCATCACTTTCACTAAAAATGCTGCTGGGAGTGGTCGTCTCCCACCACTCCAGAGTGACTTAGCTCACATTTACCATGACAGAAAAGCTGCCAGCCAGTCCTCAGAGCCTGCCCTGCCTCTCCAAGAGGTCTGTCCTGAGGGGAGAGTGTCGGGCCGGCGGGGGAGTAGGGCAGTGAGGAGAGGGTGAGAGCAGCTTCAGGTCAGAATGGCACAGGGTCTAATTATTCTTACTCAGAGTTCAACAGTCTTTCAAGCCTAAACACTTTGTAGATTGTTGTATGTGTTTGGTCGGTTTTTGGAATGCTGCGGAAATGATTGTTTTTGTTAATTTTATCTAGTTCTGTGGTTGCTTTTTGGAGAGCGGATTTGTCAGTCTCCTCACTTGTCCATAACTAGAAGCGCCACACCTATTTACTGTCTCAAGAAGAATGGATTGTGTGTTTAGTTTCCTGTTTTACATGAATACAATTTTTAAAAGATTACTCTGAGCTTGTAAATGTTATGACATTAAGTAGCCCAAATCTAAGTTATATTTTAAAATTTTATAACTTACTTTTGTATTTCAACGTATTTTGTATGGCACGAAGAAATAAGCTGATAAGAAAATTGAAAAGTGATCAGGCTTTTTCAAATGCTTTTGTAAAAACTGGTCAAGAGGATGAGTCAAGGGATAGTATGAAGAGCAATATAATTATCAGATCTGCTTAATTCCTCACAGAGTGGAAACCTTCTCCTCTAACTTCTGCAGTAATAAACTTCCTTTAAAGAAGCGTAGTTATATCAGAACTCATTCTTCAGAAAAAGGAACTGGCATCTTCCTTTGCCAGTCACAAAAACTCATTTCATAGAATACTAGATTAGCCAATTTGAAGATTATTTTTAGAACTTGCAGGGCCTTGAACGTCTACCCAGATTTCCTCAGGGAAAAAAATGTTCAACAGGACCAACATTACCCATTTTTCATACAAAAATCCACTGACACAATTGTCTCTTCTTTGAGAGAGAGCAAAGAACCCAGAAAGGCATTGAATTGTATTCAACTGGTGATTATGATATTTAAGACCATCCTTAAACAGCTAAGTATATGGCTCTCTAAATATTAGGCAAATCCTCACCATTGTCATGATATTCTCAAAGAAGACTTATGTTCCATGCATGTATTTTCACTACACAAATTAGCTAACATTATTGGTTATAGTTTTTACATAGTGATTAGTAAAATATTTATTGCAATTGAGCGTGAATTTGTTTTATTTTATTTTATTTTATTTTTAATTTTTTTGTTTTTGTTTTGCAGGGCCACACCTGTGGCATATGAAGGTTCCCAGGCTAGGGGTCCAATCTGAGCTGTAGCTGCCGCCCACAGCCACAGCCACAGCAATGCCAGATCCGAGCCGCGTCTGCAACCTACACCACAGCTCACGGCAATGCCGGATCCTTAACCCACTGAGTGAGACCAGGGATTGAACCCGCAACCTCAGAGTTCCTAGTCGGATTCGTTAACCGCTGTGCCACGATGGGAACTCCTGTTTTTTTTTTTTTTTTAATCCACCTTTCTTTTTTCTTCCAAATAGTCAACACCATTAATAACTTTCCTATAGCAGAGAGTTGAATGTTTTCTTCTTGCTGAATCCCCAGTCTCATGAATTCACAGTCTGAGAACAATTTAACAGAATAGTCATCTGATCTCAGTTTGGCTGTTCCATACCCTGATCTCCTGGCAGCAGCAGAGTAACCCTTGCTGTTACTTTGAGAGAAAACTGTCTGTTTTGAGTATGCTAGAAGATAAAAATAAGTTGGTTACTTCATATTACATCTTGAAACTTTTATTTTTTCATTTAAGAAAGGTGTTAATGATTGGTAACTTTATTAACATTTAAATTTCTAGAAAGCATTTTATAATTTTATGCTGATTATAATATTATATTCTTATTAGCTAAATGTGTCATAATTATATTCTACTATATTTTATTATAGTAATGTTCTTTATAAATAACGTCACTGTTTTTACCTCCTTATAAAATAGCTACATATATACTGAAATTTTAATAATGTTCCACAAAAAAAGAAAAAGAGTAAGGGTTACTAATCGTCTTGGATTATTTTCTCATGAATCCAGTGCCCTCGAGTACATAATTTTAGAAAGTCGGGTTCATCAGTTTAATTATAATTGATTGGTCTTTGCTGATTGGAATAGCCTTCTCTGTCATCTGGTTGTACTCCAATTCTAATCTCAGGGCTTTAGGAATTTGAGTTTGGAATCAGAAAGCTCCCTGGTAAGCTGTGCATGAGACGAAGATCTGGAATGTTACTCTCAACTCTGGTAGGAGCTGGAGGGTTGTCTCTTACATTTTATCTTGCACCTTCCTAGTGAATGCGTTCTTCTGTCCCAGGGTGCTGCTTTTCTGTTTATGAGAACTTTAAGTTCCATCATTAAACCTTTACTAATTGTGTGTAGCCTCCTTGATTACAATTAGTTTCCACTGGACTGCAACCAAAGCTCACTTCAGTCTCTGCCCATCATCCGGGAAAAGTTAGTTAAAATGTCCAGACCTCAGTCCTGTCTGTAAATATGTAAAATAAAAGGGTAGGACTAGATGTCTAGCTATAACTTTTCATCATTTTTGATATTTATATATTCTTGAAATCAGTGTCCATGTACGGTGGTGCCTTGCTGTTAATTTGTGTGATCGGCTAGTATCTGTCTGTACGTTATCTATCTATGTGTAACCTCCTAGACACAACCAATGTTTTTCAGATCTTAGCTTATCCTGTTACTATGCCCAAGGATCAGTTCAACTAAAACAGCCAGTTAGACCATTTCTCTCAATTATAAAGCTTGCTCAAACACAGGGCTGCCTCAAATGATAAAGTACCTGTGCTTGAAAAAATTCTCAATGTGTACTAAATTGGTGTGGGTCACTGGTCCCGATTCTGGACTCTGAATGGAGGCAGCTGGGTTGGGAATGGTGCTTCTGGGAGGCAAAAGAACTTAGAAGTCTACAGGATTAGTGCTAGATAGGGTATGAAGAAATTGAGAGAAAAAGCAGGAACTTTGGGGGTTCTTTAAGGAGCACACTTCAAACCACTATAGCCCAGATGTTTGTGCTAAAGAAGCAAGAGGGCCAAGAAGAAAATATTAGTCAGGTCTGGGACTCCACTCATTCCAATAATATGCCTGGCAGAGAAATCACTACCCGTTTTGCAACCTAACCTTAAGGCAAGTCTGGGCAAGCTTTGGGTGGGCAAAAATGTCGGCTTCCCCAAACTGACCTGGCTTGCCAAGCCAACCCACACACATGCCCCAGACATAGAATCTTCCTTTCTTTCCCCCTTGCTTTCCTCTTTTCTTTCTTCCTCCCTCCCCCCTCCCTTATGTTCTTTCTCCTCTTCCATTCTCCCTGCTTCCCCGCTTCCCACTCCTCCCCTCCGCTTCTCCTCCTTCTCCCTTCCCTCTTCTCTCTCTCCCTCTCCCCGACTTCTTCCTCCCTCCCTCCCTCCCTTCCTCCCTTCTGAACACTTTGTGGGACTGTGGAATGTGTTTGTCAGACAAGTTCATCAGGGATAATTAAGAATAAGACAGAGGCGGGAGCCTCGTGGTCGTCACAAGCGCTAGGGTTTCCCCACCACCTTACTCATTTATGTTATCTAAGTACTAAAATCAAGATGGTTACTAGTTTATGGTTCAAATATACCTATAAGTAAATGTGTTTGTGTGCATGTGTGTACATGGAAGTGTACGTGGGGGGAGTCTGTATTTGTTTAAACACTGATGAATATTTCTTCCAACTGAACCGATGATGACCTTTAATTTGTGTGTAAGCAGAAGGAACTTTATGTTCTTCCACTTTCCTCTGGAGAAACGGAGAGACTATTAAGTGTGGTGGCAGGGCATAATCGTCTGTGTGTGTGTGTGTGTGGTAGGTAATATTTGATGGAAAATTTGGGGATATTTTCTTTTTTTATAGTAGTATTCCAAATAAATATGTTTATGTCTTGGACAATTACTGGGGATAAATATCTTACTTCATGAGGGCCTTATTAATTTCCAGAAAATCTGTGTTTATCAGTAGAAGTTCTGAAAGAGACTTTGTTTCATTAGTAATAATAGCTGCCTTTGAGCATTTACTCTGGCATTGTGTCTAACACTTTACATTTCATCCTTATAACTTTGCAAGATGGACATTAATATCTGCTGCGATTTGGGGATGCTAAGCAATTTGCCTGAGGGTATAAAGTGAATATATTGCACTGATGTTACTAAACATAGACCAGACTTTCTATCCACACACACTTTCATTGTGACATAAAGGGACTAGATAGATGTAGGGCTTATTTTATAAATTTTCTCCTTTGCTGAGAGCTTTGTCTATCAAGATGTTTGCTTTTTGTGAACTCTAATTGCCAATGTAAAATAAATTGACAGTGATTAGTTTTAAAAATCTTAGTCAGTCTAAACATAGTCATATGCTTTCTTAGATTCTCAGGAAAGGTTTTAGAGTATATGTAAGCAGCCTTCAGAGTCTGAATCATTGTGGGTATCTGCTTTTAAAAAGTAATATAGCATCACTTCCTAGAATTTAGATTGAACCTTAAACACAGCAGTGATGCCAAGTCCTTAACCACTAAGCCACTGGGGAACTCCCAGATAGCTTTGAAATATACACTTCTATTTGCAGCAATATGTAGAGGTAATGTTTTTTGATATACAGTCCTTCTCTTAAAGAGAATGAAGATAATAAATATTTAATTCACGCTGCATAGGGGCAGAGTCTTCCTTGTATTTGTCCTTGAGAAGTGAAGCAAGGATTGGGGATTTATTAAATAAAGATTGATGTAGACTATGCAATTTAATTATAGAAAATCCTTTTTAAAAAAATTAAGGATATTGGAAAACATTTTTATTTCCAACGAATAAGTACGTTTTTATTCGTTGGTTGAAAACTTTTTGTATGCTTTGTGCTGCCTGGGTCTTAAATAGCATAACCTCATGTAGACCTTACAGCTGCCCGGAAGATCAGCCATTGTTCTCAAGTTAGGCTCTTCTGGTTGCAAGAAACAGAGTTCCCACTCCCGTCGGTATCTCAGAAGGAATGAGTTATTTTAAGACAGCCGATGGAAGGTTTGTACAATAAGGGAACCAGGAAGCCTATGGAATTGCTGTACAATAGAACTCTCCCCAAATGGGAAGCTCAAAAACTCCCTTTTTCACCCCAAGAAGGACAATATTTTTCTGGCATTAATTCTTCATTAAATGTTGGGTATCGTTCACCAATGAAACCAGGTGATCCTGGGCTTTTCTTTGTTGAGAGGTTTTTGATTGTTCATTCGAACTCCTTACTCATTAATTTGTTGAGACTTCTGTATCCTCATGATTCAGTCTTGGTTGGCCATATATTCCTAGGAATTTACCCATTTCTTCTAGATTATATCATTGTGGGGCATGTAATTGTTCACAGTATTTTCTTATGATCCTTTGTATTTCTGTGGCATCAGTTGTCTCCTATTTTGTTTCCCATTCTCTTCCTTTAAGTCTTAGGCTTTCTCTCCCTCTCTCTCGCTCTCTCTCTGTTCCCATCTCTCTTTGCACATCAGTGACAACTATATGGTGCTTGGTAGGTACTGCAGGGGGTCCACAGTGGCTACAAGGGCTACTGGAGTCCTAGGCGGCGCTTCTAGGTCCAATGGCTAGGGACCAGGGAAGGCCGTGGTGGCTGGAGTCAGTGGTGTGCACACACTGAGCTGTGGGTGCCTGTGTAGTGATAAGCGCTGGCTGCAAACACACACTTAGGAGCCAATGATAGGCTCACTGGAATCTGCAGGGGCCCTGGTTGTTGGCATGCTCTCCTGTGGCTCCCTAGTCTCTCCTGTGTATGCACACCTCAGGAGTTTTGTGATGGGCATCAGGCCAGTGGGTGCAAGTGCACAGCTGGAGGGCTAGACTTCATTGTGCACATGGCAGTGGGGACAGGTGTGGGAGCCTATGCTGGAGTTTTGTACTCACACAGTTGCAGAGACCTAGGCTTGTTGTTGGTATAGTTCTGGACTTTGGTACGGGTGAGGAAGGGGAGGTCTCAGGGAGGGACTCAGGCGGCTGGCTTCAGTGAGTGAGAATACATTTCCCCTGCTGGGTGAAAGCTAGTGAAGTCTGCAGAGGGGTCTGTTGCGACTGCTGACACTTAGTTACTTCAGTGGCAAAATCTGCTGGGTTTGTCTGCATATCAGGTCACTTGTAACCGCAGTTTCCCCTGCTGCATAGCTGCTGTTGGTAGCCCCTGATTTTTTTCTCTTGTTCCTAGCTGTCTCTGTGTGTCCTAAGTTTGCCCATCTGGGAAGGGTGGAAACCAAGGTGGAACCTTTGTGTAGTGTCCCAAAAGGCTGGCTTAGCAAGATCCCTTCCCCCAAAGGGAACTCTTTCTAGCGGGGAAGTTCCCTCTTGGTGCTGAGCAGCGCCAAGCTGGGGAGTGCGATGATGCAGGCAAAATCAAGCTGTCTTCATTCTCTCCTGGTGCTGTCATTCTCTGCTGCTTCATTCCACAGTGCTGCCAAGTTTTCCTAAGTGGACTCCCAAACTCTCCCAGAGCTGTTTTTGTTTGTGGATAGCTGTGTCCATTTGTGGGCCTTTGTGATGGAATGGAGGATGTATTGTCCTACGTCACCATTTTGGTCTCACCTGGTATTATTTTTTGGCTTACACTTTAAATTCTGCTCCAATTAGGCCGCAGATACCCTCATCTACATTCAAGACCCCTTTGATTTCTCTTTGGACCACACTGGCTAGGGCTCATTCAACCTAATTTCAGTTTACACGTTTTCTGAAAATTCCCATTTGTCCATGCTTAGATGATTTTGGAGGTCTAAAAAGGAGACTTCTCATATAGATATGAGAAGAGCAAAATGAAAGTATCATGGGACTCTTTACTTTGATAAGTTCTTTCTACTCTGTTACCACTCAATTGAAGACATCTGAAGATGAGACTGTCTTAGATTGAGGGCAACGCATCCACAAACAAATGCTAAATAGGCTCAAAAGTAGATCTGTAACTATAACCGCATCTCCATCAAGTCACCAGCTGGACACGTCCTAGCGGAGTAGAATCTGGCCTCCTTTGTTTTGCCACATCAGCTCTTTTTTTTTTTTTTTCCTCTTAAATACATTTTAACTTGAAAAAGGTAAATTGCCCTCAGTAAATGAAAGTACCCTATGCCATCAGGATTAGTGTTGAAATTGTCCAGCTCACATAGTAGACAGAAGCTAGTCCCTCGTGATCACTCTCTGGAGAGTTTCTGCAGAGGATGCTAAGCACGTGACCCCCGCTTCCCCACGCCGCCTGTCTCTGAACAGCACAGAGCCTCAGTTAGGTCAGTGAAGAGGTTTTAAAAACCGCCCTGCAGACTTGGAATGAACTGGCTGCACATCGGACTTATCCGGTGAGATTTTTGAAGATATGACCCATGGCCAGGGAATAGGATGGGCTCAGAAATGTTTTTCTTAAGTTCCCCCAGTAATCTTGGTGAATAGCCAGGCTTTAGAATCTCATCTCAGAGCATCAAAGAGAAACGTAGCTCCTGCTCCTATCTTGTGAACTTGGCTGTTTACATCTGTGCTGTCCAGCGTGTTGTCCACTACCATCTTGTGGCTTTGGAGCACTTGAAACTTCGTGACTATTTGAGATTTCAAAGGCATGGGGAAATGACACTATTTTGGACATACTGGGTTAAGTAAAAATTTTATAAAGACGTATTTCATCTGTTTCTGTATGTTTTAATGTAGCTACTAAACCTTTAAAATTACCTGTGCGCCTTGCATTATATTTCTTCTGGACTTACCTGATCTAGAAGGCGTCGGTACCACAGCTGAGAAATTCTGACTTATAGAATTCTAAAGTTCAGGGAACCTTGATAATACAACCCTCTCGTTTCATAAGTGAGGATACTGGCGGCCAGGTGGGTGAAGTGGTTCTTCAGGTCCCTGAATTGGTGGTAGAGCCAGGATATTCCTGAATCACACTTACCTGGATCCCCACAAGTGCTGTCTTTTCTCTGCATTTGGCTGCAGCAGCCACACTGAGTGTTTCGAGTTCCTGCAAGTCTGGGTCACAGAAAGGCTTACTCAACCCTGGCTGCAGTCTCTGCTCGCCAGATCCTGTTTGCATAACTAGTACTTCTAACTTCATTACTAAGAAGCCATATTTGGGCCTTAAGTCGATGTCTTCCCCCTTTCATCATCTCACATTAATTACTAGTTTTGACTCCACAGGGAGCTGTGGTTTTTAGTGAGGTCTTGGTATCTTCCCAAAGCCTGGCTCAAAACAAACAAACAAAAAAAGCAAAAAACCCAACCAAGTGAAAGTCAATAATAACAAAACAAACCCCGTTTAGCTATTTGAGAAGTGTGAACCTCTGTAATTCATTAGTAATTAGTTGACATCTTGATTTTCTTCGGCATCCACAAAACAGTGTTCCTTCTCCGGTACTAGTTCACTCTTCAGAAGGATCAAGTGCTGATGGATGATGAGCCACTCCCTGGCTCCTGCCTTTTAGTCATAAAAACAAGTTATTTTTTACATGGCATCAACATAGCCTTGCTTATGTAAGACCTTTTTTTTTTAAGCCGAAAAATATTTCCTTCATTCTCATCTCAATAAACTCTTGAGAATTTTAAGTAAATTTTGTTATTGATAGCACCTAAAATATTTCTGGAATCTACCACCCAACAGTGGGAATATTTGCTGCTCTGAATGACACATTACAGGGAACCACTTTCCTGAGTGATTCCAAGCCCGTTGAGATCCATGTATGTACATGTCCCGAAATGTATGAAAACTCGTGTTGATGTGTATATGTGTGTGTCAAAGTCTGAAGATGCAGAGCAATACCTGCCTGATGTCTTTGCATTTAGTTGTGTATTCTTCTGGATTCCTTAGGTAAGCTGAGCTGTCAAGTGTAGCATTTATAGCATAATTAACCCAAGTCACAGATAAATTAAAAGCCCCAGGCAAATAAGACTAGGTACATCAATCTGATTTTAAAATTGCTTGGGGAGTTCCCTTTGTGGCTTAGTGGTTAACGAATCCGACTAAGAGCCATGAGGTTGCGGGTTCGATCCCTGGCCTTGCTCAGTGGGTTAAGGATCCGGCATTGCCGTGAGCTGTGGTGTAGGTTGCAGACGCGGCTCAGATCCCACGTTGCTGTGGCTGTGGTGTAGGCTGGCGGCTGCAGCTCCTGTTAGACCCCTAGCCTGGGAACCTCCATATGCCGCGGGTGCGGCTCTAGATAAAAGACAAAAAAAATAAAATTGCTTAGAACTAGGTTACAAAAGGCACTCTGATTTGAGTCCATTACTGTCTGGTTGAATCCTTATTCCTGGCAGAAGCCCAGCAAGTTCTTCCCCTGCTCCAAAGCCCAGTATCCAGTGCCACGAAAATTTCTTATCATGGCCCTATTTTCTTCATAACTTGTAGGTGTCTTTCACTGCAGCTAATTCTTTCTGACAAGAGATATTCACTCTGTGAAAAGAAATGAAAATAAAAATCAATAGAGGTTGTGTGTTTAGAGATTACAGTATCAAAACCATCCGCAAGAGCAGACTGTAGCTTGTGCTGGTATGAATGCCAGTTAGTTACAATTTATAACTAGAGTAGGTAGAGTTTTTTAAAGTCTCTAGCTTTGTTGAGAGGAAGAACTATTCTTTCGTTTGTTTCTTTTTGTCTTTTAAGGGCAGCACCCGAGGCTAGGGCTCGAATCGGAGCTACAGCTGCGTGTCTACACCACAGCCACAGCAATGCGAGATCTGAGCCTTGTCTGCAACCTACGCCCCAGCTCACAGCAATGCCGGATCCTTAACCCACTGATCGAGGTCAGGAATCAAACCCATGTCCTCGTGGATACTACTCGGGTTCGTTACCTCTGAGCCACGATGGGGACTCCCTCAGCGCAACATTTTTAAGCTACAAGTTGCAGTTGATTAGTGGGTCTTGACATCTATTTAGTCAGTCAAAATTTGTCTCTTTTTTAATGAAATGGACTAAAATACAAAATAGAAGTTCCTGCTGTGGCACAGTGGGTTAAGAATCTGACTGCAGTGGCTCAGGTCTCTGTGGAGGTGTGGGTTCAATCTCTAGCCTGGCACAGTGGGTTAAAGGATCTGGCATTGCTGCAGCTGCGGTTCAGATTCAATCCCTGGCTGGAGAACTTCCATATACCAGGGGTGTGGCCATTAAAGAAAATATCTGTATCTATATCTATATCTATTGGTTTTTGAAATTTGTCTTATACGTATCTGTATCTTAATTATCTTTCTACTGTTATTTATCATCTATTTTCTATCATCTCTTTATCCGTATTAGTTTTTAACTTAAAAGATTTGAAGAAAATCTGCATTAAGGGAACTGTCAGCAATAGATTATTAGACATTGTAACACTTCTTATGATTTGTTAGTAGACTAAATAAAATAGGGAACATTTTCTATAAGTTTGCATAAGTGATGATATGCTTCTTTTTATAACATCTTATTCCCAGAACTCCAAGTTGGGTTTTTTTTTGGGGGGACGGGGTTGAAGAATTTTTGTTTTTGCCTTTTAAAACTGTGTGTAGAGACCTTAAAAACGAGTAACACTAAGTCTTAAAGACAACTAGACAAATTGTCAGAGGCCTTTGGATCCCAGATCCAAGCTCTCTGGGGCAGATCCAGCTCATGTTCCTCCTCAGTGATGGCATCCGGGAGAGAGCGTGCAGAATGTGAGCTCCTCAAATCCCCAGCCTCGGTCGGTGGTCACAGGCTATCAATGGTGCATTAAAGGAAGGAGGCTGTGGAAGGATCAGGCACCTGTTCAAACACCGTCTTTCGTGTGTCATTCTGCAAGCATGTACTTGGAGGTCATCGGCCAAGAAGACTCGTTTATACTTCTGAGCAGTAGGAACACCAAAGCAGGAACAGAAATTTAAAGTGAAAACCTGACACTGATGAAGAGCAGAGCATTCATTCTAAAGGAGTAGATAGCATAAGAAACATTCTTCCCTATGCAACTCTCAACTTCAGTCACCCACTCAGGGTATTGAATCTGGCACTTCTTTGATTGTCAATCCAGAATAATTGAACTGTCATTTGTCATCTCAGTGTCTGAGCAACAAAAGTCACTTACAGAAATAGAGGCCAGGAGTTCCCATTGTGGCTCAGTGGTAATGAACTTGACTAGTATCCATGAGGATGCAGGTTCAATCCCTGGCCTCGCTCAGTGGGTTAAGAATCCAGCGTTGCCGTGAGCTGTGGTGTAGGTGGCAGACACGGCTTGAATCTGGCATCGCTGTGGCTGTGACACAGGCCGGCAGCTATAGCTCCAATTTAGCCCCTAGCCTGGGAACTTCCATATGCCGCAGGTGTGGCCCTAAAAAGCAAAAAAAAAAAAAAAAAAACACAAACGAACAAAAAGGGCCGAAAATCACTAATATTTTCTGGGTTATACTTCATGAGAACTCTTCTGCTTACTGAGGAAGGAAAAGACATGGACATCTTCTGCTGTCAGTTCCTGGTAAAGCTGGCAAATAAGCCTTTCTTGTATATTTCTGAACTAAGAAAAAAAAACATACAGTTCTAATTAACAATGCTTCTTTCAATAAAAAATTTTATGTTGAGATTGGCATTTTAGTAATTTCCTAACTAAAAGCATACAGTGCATTTTACCTAGCTTCTTAGTAATAAAATGCAATTTAGCAATAACCATTATTTCCAGATTTTTTATGAACTTCGGTAGTCATTGTCAACCATCGTGATCAAACTTAAATACATCTTTTCCCCTAATTTTTAATTTTGGCTAAGCTAGTATATCCATATATTTTGTTTCCTATATACAGAAAATCAGAACGGCCTTATCAGAACAGAATTAAGCCAAGTGCTCAAATACTATTCTTAATAACCCTCCTGTTAAACCCCAGTATTACTAGGAAGATTGTTAGTATTGATTCATTAGCAACTTGTTCCTCTCTGATGAATTTGAAATTTTTTAATAGTTCACATGCCTAGAGAAAAAACTATCAGGGGATTGTGTTTTTTTCTACTATCTGCTAAATTTTGTGTTGACAGTATTATAATTAAATTCACTGGTCAGAGCTCTGCTGACTTGAGATTTGAGGTATATCTATCTATCTATTTATCTGCCTATACACACACAGGTATATTTATTAAAATATAGTTGGTTTACATTTTTGATGTGCCAATTTCTGCTGTAAAGCAAGATAACTTAGTCATATACATAACTAAGATAGACTGGATATAGTTCCCTGTGTTGTACAGTAGGACCTTGTTGTTTATCCGTTCTAAATGTAATAGCTTGCACCTACTAACCCCAATTCCCAGTCCATCCCACTCCCTCCCCCTCCCCCCTTGGCAGCTGCAGGTCTGTTCTCTATGTCTGTGAGTCTGTTTCTGTTTCATAGATAGGTTCATTTGTGCCATATTTTAGATTCCACATATAAGTGATATCATATCGTCCTTCTCTTTCAGACTCAGTACGATAATCTCTAGTTGCTTCCATGTTACCACAAATGGCATTATTTCCTTCTTTTTTATGGCTGAGTAGTATTCCATTGCAAATATGTACCATATCTTCTTAATCCATTCAGCTGTCAGTGGACATTTAGGTTGTTTCCATGTCTTGGCTATTGTGAATAGTGCTGTTATGAACATAGGAGTGTATGTATCTTTTTGAATATAGTTTTATCTGGATATATACCCAGGAATGGGATTGCTGGATCATATGTTAGTTCTGTTTAGTTTTCTAAGGAAACTCCATATGGTTTTCCATAGTGGTTGTACCAATTTAAATTCCCACCAAAAGAAGTGTTCCCTTTTCTCCACACCCTCTCCAGCATTTATTATTTGTAGACTTATTAATGATGGCCATTCTCACTGGTGTGAGGAGATATTTTTAAATGTCACTTTTCTACAACTATTATAAATTTTAGGGAGAAATGGTATCTACAATTTTTATCCTAGAGCCATTTTCATCCTTTTATCAAAAAGAGATTTTAAAATTATGGAACTCTAGAGGTCGCATTGTGGCTCAGTGGTAACAAACCTGACTATTATGCATGAGGATATGGATTTGATCCTTGGACTCACTTAGTGGATTAAGGATCCAGCACTGCCGTGGCTCAGATCTGGCATTGATGTGTAGGCTGGCACCTGCAGCTCCAATTCGACTCTAGCCTGGAAACTTCCATATGCTGTGGATGCAGCCCAAGAAAGACTAAATAAATAAATAAAATTGTATAACTCTGAGCATACATTTTAATACTAAGAAACACCCATATTTCCTTTATTTATACGGTAGAATAAACTTTTTTTTAAGATTTACAAAAAATCACATTATGTTTGTTTTTTAGAACTACTCCTGGATCCTAAATTTATAAGATTCTTTTAAAACACCTCATAAGCATCTGGCTACTATCCAGACCCTCATTTACCTTATACAGTGGAAAGACATTCGACCATCTAATAGACTTTTGATTTTTATGAACAACAAAGGACCGTATAGCTAGCAAATGTACTATCAAAATAGGAATTCTCAAAAAAAATTCCTGTTAAAGCCATCATATAATCAAGTAATTAATGACTAACAAGTGTGTTTGTATCTTGAGCAACAAGCTATCTGATCACCCTTTCTTTTGATGTACATTATCTAGATTATGTATATATTATATATTGTATGTAATATATAAATACATGATATATATATCAAATACGTATATGTCACTGTATTAGAATCCACACTACTTTAGGACTGAAAAGACCCTCGGAGGTCTTTACCAGAGACCTTCAGGTCACCTGCAGAGCGTTAAAACTTACTGAAAGCGAGCATCCTATAACAGGTTGAAATTTCTAGGCTTGGGCCCCAGGCATCAAAGCTTTAAAAATTCCCCAGATGATTCAATGTTCAGCCTAGTGGAAGAACAAGTGGGGTCTAGACCAGTAATCCTCAAACTCACTCTGCGTAAGAATCATCTGTCGATTTTCTTAAAACATAGGTTCCTGGTCCTTTACTCCCAGAATCTGGGCTTGAAGTTTACATTTTTCAAAATCCCAAGTTCCATATACTGAATTGGTAACTACCCCCAATCCCTGTGCCCTTCTCATTTCAAATGTTGAAGCCCTAACTCCCGATGTGACAGTGTTTGGAGATAAGGCTTTCAGGAGGTAAGGTTACAGGATGTCGTAAGGGTGAGGTCCTAGTCCAACAGAACAAGTGACCTTTTAAGAAGAGGAAGGAGGATCTGCTTCTGTGTCTACACGTGCACGCACCAGGAAAGGCTGTGTGAGGTCACAGTGAGAAGACAGGAAGAGAGCTCTCACCAGAACTGGCATCTTGATCTTGGACTCCCCAGCCTTTACACTGTGAGAAATAAATTTCTGTTGTTCAAGCCACCCGGTCGCTGGTATTTCGTTGTGGCAGCCCAAGCTGACTAATATACCAAGTAATGCTGATGCTAGCGGTCCCTGGACCACATTTGAGTTCTGCTAGCCTGGGCACATCCCCTGGAAATTGTTTTAATATGTCTGAGGGTAATGTAGGCGTCGTTACTTATTTATTTTTTTTTAACGTTTCCTGGGTGATTCTGGTGTATAAACAGGATTCAGAACCGCAGATCAAAGCCAGTTTCTTCAGCTTATACCTAAGGACACAGATTCAAAGAGGTTAAGTGAGTTGCCCAAGCGACCATGTATACCATTGCTGAATTTTCCGAATTTATCGGAGAAAAAAAAAAGAAAATTTCTTCTGGGGTCACACTACTGGTATGTGACAGACTTAGTCTTAGAACCCAGCGCTCTCAGTTTCCAGTATTAACCCATTCTTTTTTCCCCAAACAACATCAAAATTTGTTTAATTCAGACAGATGGACTTTAAATGCCTTTTCTATTATAGTTAATCCAAGAATGTTGTAGTCTGTGCTCTGAGGCTGATTCATAACAGTTGCTGTTTGTTGCAACATACTTGAAGACTGATCTGAAAGAGATTTTATATATGTGTGTATATGTATATGTTTACATGAGTATATATGTGGCTGACCTTCATACCATTATATTAATTTGCTCACCATAAACAGAAATACTACTATTTAGCATTATTCTTATTCTATGAAAGCAGGAAACTTTGAAAATTGACTCATGCAATAAAAAGATGAAAATTTATGACTTTTGAATGTCTTAAAAATCCCAGGTATAGTGAAGATAAATGACCAAGATGAGTATGAAGATTTCACTTCAAGGACAGGGGCTTGGTATGTGACGCTGAATTTACTTTGCCCAAATCTCGGTGGAAATTTGTATCGTAAGTAACATATACCATCAAGTTTAACAATGATAAATTGAAATACTATCCCAAGGACAGTTTTTGCACATAAAGTCTTCTATTACTTTTTAAATTAATTTTTATTTTATTTTTTTATTTTTTAATTAATTTTTAAGCTGAAGTATAGTAGGTTTCCAATGTCATTAATTTCTGCTCTGCAGCAAAAATGACTCAGTTATCGGCATGTCCATTTTTTTTGAGTGGGCCTTTGATTTCCTCTAAAATAAAGATTGTTTCTCCTTACGCACGGACATACTGGTCATGGAAAGAATGCATCTTGACTTTTTTTGCATATTATTTTTTGCATCTTGACATTTTTAAATACATTGCCACACTTCATGTAAGATATGAGAACTTCAAAAGGAGAAGTTAGTCATGCTTTCTCGCCCCGTGATGCAGCCTGGAGAAGTGCGAGAAAGGAAACTTGGCTGTGAACCAGGAGAACCGGCTGCTCTTTCCACCTCTACTAGTAATTAGCAGCAAGGACTGTAACAGTCACCACCCGTGTTAACCTGAGTTTCTTTGTAAAATGAACAGGTTGGTATGATTCCAAGTTTCTTTCTACTTTTCTTGCATAGATCCTAAATGCCTCAAAGGAATGCTGTTTTTCTTTTAGGCTGTAGTTGGGCTTTTAAATTTTGTTATTTAGCATTAAAAAAAAAAAACAGTGTTTTCCATTTGGCCACAAAGAGTGAAAATGGCCACTCAAAAATTGCACTGCTTTTGGAGTTTGTGCTGTGGTGCGGTGGATTTATGATCCAGCTTGTCTCTGTGGAGGCTCTGGCTTGATCCCCAGCCCGGTGCAGTGGGTTAGGTATCCAGCGTTGCTGCAGCTGTGGCGTAGGTGGAAACTCCAGCTCAGATGCCCAGGAACTTCCATGTGCCATGGCGGTAACCAAAAAAGAAAAGAATTGCACTATTTTAAAAAGTCAGCAAAATTAAAACACAGAAGAAGAAACAGCCTGTATTCTTTGGAATGAGGTTAGAAAAAGATATTGAGGAGTTCCGCTGTGGCATAATGGGATCAGCAATGTCTCTGGAATGCTGGGACACGAGTTCTATCCCCAGCCACCCACAGTGGATTAAAGGCTCTGGCATCGCCACAGCTGTGGAGTAGGTGGCAATTACAGCTGGGATCTGATCCCTGGCCTGGAAACTCCATATGCTGCAGGGCGGCAAACAAACAAAAAAAAAAGATGTTGAAAAGTGTCATTGGATTACATTCTTAGATTTAACATCAAGCTGTCCATTATTTTCATCTAAAATGAATAAATGCAGAGCAGCCAAGATTTTCATTGCTTGATACAATTAATCTCACTAGTAGAAGAAAAAGCCTGAATAGCCTCGCTGTTAAATGTTTCGTTGGAATTCATTGTTTATAATACTTGGGCAGCAAAAATCTGAAATGAAACGTTGTAATCTGAAAGCCACTTCACTATTTCAGTCAATAAACAATTGACTGAAGTTCTTGAAAAATCAAGTATTACTTCCCCAAACTGCATATCCAACAAACATTTAGAAATAAATTAGTGAACTGCTGTAAATGAAACCAATCTTCACAATATTTTATATAATTATTAAACTAGTACAAACGTGGCAAATCAAGCTGTGGTCTAAATCTAATGCTTCATGTGGTCCAAATGCCCGTTTAATAACAATCCTGTAGAATGGAGCCCGAGCTTTCTCAATATTGGAATCACAGTCTTTAAACACCTCTGTTATGCTTCGTTGGTTCAGGCTACAGCCTGGACATCAAAAGCTCCCCACGTTGTTCTAAAGTACAGCAAAGTTTGGGACCCACTGCTGTGGAACCTTGGTTCTAACTTGGGCTGCATATTGGAACCATCTGGCATCTTTCCTTGTTTTTCTTTAAATGATTTTTATTTTTTCCACCATGGCTGGTTTACAGCGTTCGGTCGGTTTTCTTCTGTACAGCAAGGTGACCCCCATCTGGTATCTTTCAAAGAACATGAGATACCCGGACTTCATCCTAGAAAGAAGTAAAACGGAATTCCTGAGTGAGCTTGAGCATTGATGTGGTTTAGGTGCTTCCCCAGCTGATGCTACTCTGCCGCCTTGGAGTTAGAGTTCCTGCGACAGAGTGTTGCCCGAGCAACTCCTTATTGCCTCCTGAATACATTAACATAAAGCTACATAAGGTTTTGGCTTCAAAACAGGTGCACATCTGGCATAATTATTGCTACTTTTCAGCAGGGCTGCGAGTGGACTGCATGATGAGGGAAGTTAGGCTATTCCTTGAAATAAGAGACCGTAACAGCACACAGACATTGGGCAGTCAGACTTTTGGGCAATGAACCTGTTCTCAGAACCTTCTTAAACATGGTTCTTCCTTAATGGCACTTTTCCGGAAAAAGCCAGAATTTGGTAAAAAGAGAATGAAGTATTACCCACACATCTGAATCACTCAATTAAAGCCTCAATAAATATTTGTCTTTTAAACTCCTCAGTGATGTCCACAGTTTCTTTACAATCCTCAAAAGCCATGATTAAGAAAAATACCAAATGCTTAAATTCCTTTTGAGCCGTCCTGTAACTCTGAGAAGAAGAACAAACTTCTAATTTCATCCATTCATGTGGCAAAAATTAGTCATTTTTGTAATTTTGGAGAATAGGGCTATAATGGGACACCTCGGGTGGCTGTACGCTCAGGCTGTCCACGACGGCTTGCTCTCTGTACCTCCTCTGCTCCACCAGGCCCTTCTCTCACATGACTCTCTGACTCTCTTAATTACAGGGCTTAATTAAATTAACCCCTGGTAACTGATGAGCCCACTGGCATCAATTCCACCTGTAAATGGTGGCCTCTTTCTCCTGCGAGTAGTAAAGATTGTTGTCACGTCCTGTTTGTTGTCTGCTGTAAACGGTGGAGTGTTGCCCGAGGACATTTTCCTTAAGATGCCCCGTCCCATAAACCATTGAGGTCTCTCTTGCTGTTTCTGGGCCCCTTCTCCAGTCTCAAGGCTGGGCAACCACAAGACTTGCAGGCCGGTGGGGTACCGCCCAACAGTACTTTAAATAAATGAGGGGGTATGTAAAAATCATTAATTTCAAGTTAATCGAAGATGAATGGGGGATAACTTTCGTCTGAGACCAGAACGCTCAAGCTTTAGATATGAGGCTTTAGATATGAAAAGTTATATGGGCCAAGTGGTTTAGTGGAAAGAGCCTGGATTTGATATCAGAGAATTTAATCCTATGTGGTCTGAGCCATTACGTCTTGGGAAATTCAACTTTCTGAGCCTCTGTTTCTTCATCAGTCAAACGAACGTAGTAACGCTGACATCAGTGCCCATGAGGATAAAATAAGACGCAGATGAAAGTGCCTGACATATTTAATGATCTCTTAGGAGACTGTGAGGCCAGGAAGTATGTGTCCAAAGAAGAATGATATATAAACACCTCAAATTGAGACTGAGGTTGGAGGGTTGAAATGCAATTGTGATTGAGAATGTAGGTGAATGTTTCCTTTTGTATTAATGATGAAAGCTAAGTTCAGGAAGCTCGAGTCATCTGGAGACGAAGCAGCAGCAGCAGCAGCAAAGTCTAGGTAATGAGAGGAGCAGGTCAGGGCTGGAAAAGTCAGGGAGGGGGCATGTGATGGATGTTTGGCCAGGGCTGACTGGCCAGGGCTGACTGCTCAGAGATTGAAAGCGGAGCTGACTGTCACAGAGGAAGTAATTATAAGTATAGAGCAATAGGGCTTGAGCAAATCAAAATGATCATACCTCTTCGGTGGCTCAAGGATGAATCTTTTAGTGATAGGGTAAGGCAGTTTCATAAACAGACTGAAGTAATTATAAGTATAGAGCAATAGGGCTTGAGCAAATCAAAATGATCATACCTCTTCGGTGGCTCAAGGATGAATCTTTTAGTGATAGGGTAAGGCAGTTTCATAAACAGACTGATTTGGGGTGGGGAAGAAAAAAGAGAAAGAAAGAAAGAAAGAAAGAAAGAAAGAAAGAAAGAAAGAAAGAAAGAAAGAAAGAAAGGTGGAAAAAGAAAAGCATTTCAAGGACTGAAGCAGTTGTATAGTCAAGGACCAGTCGTATAGTCATGAGTAAAACCTAAAGGGCAAATTTGAATTTAATGAATTAAACTAAACAAGAGAACAGGAACCATGTACTTGTAACAGCCCCGTTAGATTGGTGTTTATTAGGCTAGAGCCAAGAATAGACTAAGGACAACAAAACCAAAAATGCATTCCGTTTTGTTTGGACAAGAAGATCATAGAAGCAATGTCCCTACTTGAGGTAAATGGATGATAAACCGAATTAACTCTCTTTCTTCTCCTCTGTCATGGGAAGAGAAAAAAAAAAAAACCTCCAACTGAAAGAGTAAACTATACTTTGCCAGAGTTAATTGAAAATGGAAGATAGTTGGAGGAACTTGTAAGAAAATAACCTATCTCTCTATAGCTCAACTTCTCTTGCCTATAAAAAATTACATCTTAGCAAGAAGAGTTTACAAATAAGGACTGTCATCTAGAGTCAGGACAGAGATGAACACTAAAAGATGGGGGATGGACAAATGGAGTTTCAGTTTTCAAAAAAGAAACAGCTTGACTCCTGAAACCAACACATGGAGCTTGTCACAGATTTTGAGCAAAATGGATAAACTGGAGTTCCCATTGTGGCGCAGCGGAAACAAATTCTGGTTGCGGGTTCGATCCCTGGCCTCACTCAATGGGTTAAGGATCTGGCGTTGCCTTGAGTTGTGGTGTAGGTTGCAGATGCGGCTCGGATCTGGCGTTGCTGTGGCTCTGGGGTAGGCCAGCAGCTGTAGCTCCGATTAGGCCCTCAGTCTGGGAACCTCCATATGCCACGGGTGTGGCCATAAAAAGCAAAAAAAAAAAAAAAAAAGGAATAGTCGTTTCTCTTTTTGGACAATGTGGTATATAGCAAAGACATCTAATAGACAAAGCACATCTGTTTGGGGCTGCATTTCGGCAGAGGTCATTGTCGCTAACCCCAGATAAGGGTGGGTATACCTTTTTAAAATTTCTACAAAGATGTCATGTACCCATGTACATTAGCTGCTCTGGGACAAGGGAAGAAAATATAATTAAGTAACATGAGGGTCCTCAAATGATGAGAGTATTCATCAACAGCATGCTAATTCTGTGTCAGTTAGCAGTGGAAGGCATCTAAGGAGAACTTTCGGAGTTCCCATTGTGGCTCAGTGGAAATTAACCCAACTAGGATCCATGAAGATGTGGGTTCCATCCCTGGCCCCATTCAGTGGGTTAAGGATCCGGTGTTGCCGTGAGCTGTGGTGTAGGTGGCAGACGAGGCTCAGATCCTGAGTTGCTATGGCTGTGGTGTAGGTGTGGCCCTAAAAAGAAAAGAAAGAAAGAAAAAAAAAAGATGAGAACTTGAACGATGACATGGCATCCAGACTGAATTTCCAGGACACATGAAGTTAATCAGTTACATCACTGATATCCATGTCAATAAAGCTCAAAGAAGAGGCCTGACTTAACATGATTTTATTAAAATTTCATTGTGCTAAGTGCTGAATACAAATTATGAGGGATGTAGGTTGGAAGAGAGTGTTTCGGAGCAGAGGTGAAAAAGACTTTACTGCTTCAAGTTTTAGAAGACTGCAACACAGGAGTCAACAGGGTAACGTGGCTGCCATCATAGTCCTTAGGATTTACTCGGAGAAATACGGTAATTAGAACAGCGCCATTAAACCTCTTTTTACTCTGTTATTTGGATGAAACCTTGAATTCACTTTGGGAGATCAGATTTTAAGAGGGACAGTGGCAAAGTGAACATTTAAAGTATTTAACAAAACCCACTTCTTCTTGACCATTTGTAAGGAATCTCTCGTCAGGTACAATATCTGAAAAATGAAGTGTAAAAGTAGACATCCATTTTTTTTTTTTTTTTTCTGTTGTGGCCTGAGGGAAATGATTCTGTAGGTCTTGAGAGCCTTTAAGGATTGAAAATAGATGGAGGTGGCTCTTTAAAACTCAAACAATGAACTTAAAATTTTTTGTTGTTGTTTTTTGTATTTTGGGTTTTTTTTTTTTTTTTTGCTTTTTATGGCCAGTTTGCTACATATGGAAGTTCCCAGCCACAGCCATGCCACATCCGAGCAGCAAATGTGATCCTTAACCCACTGAGTGGGGTCAGTGATCAAACCCGCATCCTCATGGATGCTAGCCAGGTTCTTAACCCACTGAGCCACAACGGGAACCCCACAAACAAAGCATTTTGCTTTTTTACTTTTTTGTTTTTTATTAAAGTACAGTTGATTTAGTGTTCCTTCAATTTTCGCTGTATAGCAAAATGACTCAGCCACTCATACACACCCATTTTTGTTTTTTCATCAGATTCTTACCCAAGAGAGCAGATGCAGTTCCCTGTGCTGTACAGCAGGGCCCCATCACCCATCCGGTCTAAATGAAACAGGCTGATCTACCAACCCCAAACTCGCCATCAACATCCCACGACCAGCACCACACCAGCAAACACAGGTCTGCCCTCCATATCCATGATCTGTTTCTGTTTTGTAGAGAGGTCATTTGTCCAAATTAGACTCCACATATCAGTACTGTCATGTGGTGTTTGTCCTCTTTCTGACTTACTTCATTTAGTATAAGAGTCTCTAGTTCCATCCATGTTCCTGCAAATGGCATTATGTTGTCCCTTTTATGGCTGAGTAGTAGTCCACTGTATATATGTACCTCTTCTTCTTAATCCATTCGTCTGTGGATGGACATTTAGGGTGTTTCTATGTCTTGGCTATTGTGAATGGTGCTGCAATGAACATGCTAGTGCATGTGTCTTTTTCAAGCAAAGTTTTGTCCAGATATATGCCCAGGAGTGGGATTGCTTGTCATATAGTTACCATATTTAGTTTTCTGAGGTACCTCCATACAGTTTTCCATAGTGGCTGTACCGAATTACAGCACTTGAAGCACAGAAAGAAAAGCAGTGCTCGCAGGTAAAACATCTCCAGTGCTAATAAATGGCTGAACATCTGTCCTGCACCGTCTAGCTCTGGTGGGTTAATCACATGCTAACACTGAGGGAGATGAAGTTATCAGCCCGGAGGGGATGGCCCTGGGCTTACCTGACACTCTTCTGAGGCCAGGCTGGACCAGGCTGTGTGCAATGGCTGCCTTAAGAGAATGGAAGACGCATGGGCTGTAACTGAGGTTGCAGATTCTGCCTGAAGAGCTCAGCTGGATGGAGGGAGTTTCTCTCATCCGTCCAGGCCTAGGGGATAAGGTAAATTAAATTTCCTCTTGGGAGCGTCATATAATCCGTTCAGTTTGCAGAGTTCATTGCTTTTGGATTTAGCGTAGTTTGTTACTATTGCGGCCAGTTAAGGCGAGCACTGCTTCTAAATAGGTGATTTCCTCCCTTCTTTCTGAGAAGAGCGTAAAATCGAAATCGGGAGAAACGGAGGAGTAACAGTTTTGGACATGGCTAGGGGAGTGGGCAACAGCCCGGGGAAGAAAAGATCTCAAGGCTTTCCTCTCCCCGAGCTGTCCGGAAGCATCGCTCCTCCCCTCGGCCTCCAAAATATCCTTCAGCTGGGGCGATTCTAGAGTCGAACTCGAAGCCTATGGGATCATTAGAAACTAGAGCAAGTGAGCAAGTCGGAGTCAAAGAGGCCTGGCAGGGCAGGGGTGCGTGAAGTCAGGGCCCGGCGGAGGGGAAGGCCGAGCGCCGCGAGTCCCGGGCGAGGAGGAGGGAGAGAAAGCGGGGCGGGCCGGAGGTCGGGGTCCCACCGCGGGAGGGGTCCCGGTTCTCCCCCCTCCCCCATCCTCGCCTCCCCGGGCTCTGGTGACGTTGCGGTTCCCTCCTCCTTCCAACGGAGCCTCAGCGCCCGCCGCGTCCCGCCCTCCTCCCCCTTCGCCCACACCCCACCCGCCCGCGCCTGCCCGGCTCGCAGTAGCGCCGCCCGAGGCTGCAGCGGCGCATCTCGTGGCGCGGCGCCCACCCGCACCCATGGCGCGGCGGGTGCGCCGAGGGCTCGGCTCCGAGGGCGCCGGGGGCCCGGGCTCCCTGGAGTGAAGGAGGCCGGGGAGGAGTTCCGGAGCCTGGGCCCAGGCTGGAGAGGCGACGCCCGAGAGGACGAAGCCGCGGCAGGGAGCGGTAAGCAGGGGCGCGTGAGTGGTGGGCAGGGGCGCGCGGCGGCCGCCGCACTGGGCCCCGCGCGCCGCAACTTGGCAACTTTCTTCTGGAGTCTCGGGTGGGTCGCGGGCCGCAGTGGCCCGGCGCCGGCGGGAGGCAGGTGGAGCCACGTCTCCCACCAGGCGCGGAGCGCCGCGGGCTGCGTGCCCGAGCCCGGCTCGGCTGGGCTCCTGAGGGCGCGCAAGGCGTGAAGCCGGAGCCGTGGGTTCCCCCGGCGGCCAGGCAGCTTTTCTTCCCTTCCCACCCCTCGAGCGCCCAGCGCAGAGCCAGGCGCACCAGCAGAACCCGCACTTTCAGTGCGTTGGCTCCGGCCGGCCCAGTCGAGATTTCCTGGGCGGCCGGCGGGACTCCGGTTTTCCTCTGCCGGGTAAGGTGGCACAGCTCGGCGCCCTCCTCTCCCTGCGCTCCCTGCTAATCGGGGTGGCAGTGGTCGCGTGTGGCGACCCAGGCGCTGGCAGCCCGCCTCTGCGACTGCGGAAGCCGGGGAAGCAAGTCTCGAACGGCCCCCCGACGCTGGATTCCAGAGCCGCCTGGATCCAGCGACCCTTGGAGAAATTGCTGGTAAAACCTCACTCTCAGGCAGCTCCTGGTGGTGGAGTCGGGGGGCTGGGCGGACGTGGGGGCGGGGGGCGGGGGGCGGGGGGCTTGACTCACAGGCTGGGAAGCTCTGTAAGCCATGCCACATGGGCTCGAGATCTGTCACGGCTGCAATCTGAGCTAAGATTGTGACTGGAGAGCTTTCTCATTTTCATCGCTCATCGGAGGCATCAGCCTCCGCTAAGACTGGGTGGCGTTTCAGGCTGAAACCGAATCCGTGGCTTAAAACTAGGAGGAGAACTTCATTTACCTGGAATTCCTTAGAGCAGGAAGTGACACTTTTCGTTTCTAGGGTTCTCCGTGTGACAAAGTTCTTTTAAACAGTTATTTCGTTAGTCATGGGATACAGAGTCATGGTTTTATTAGTATTACATTAAACTGAAGAATGGCCGTTGTCACTGAGAAACAGTTTCAAAAGCTTTTTTTTTTCCCAGTATTTTATTTTTCACCTTATAGATCTTAACCTTTCAGGAATTTCCTTTTCTTCAGTTTTTTTTCCGAAAAATTTCTCAATAAATCATGACCTCTATGAAGTAAAATACGATATACAATATTTTATAGATTATTTGGACAGTACTCCTAAAATGGGATCCCCAAAATATTGGTAATGTGCATGGAAGAAATAAAATACAGGATTATCAGAGTTTTTGTGTATCATATGCTGCTTTTGGGGGGGAGTGTCCCCATATGGATATATGTGTCCTTTTATGATGTAGGTAAGGTGTGTTCCAGTAAAAACGGAGAAGAGAAAATATTGAATTTGATGCCTCCGTCATCTAGTGTACCCTCTTCTGTGGGTTCAGCAAAAGGTGCAAGACAGTGCTGGCTGCTTAGGAGACACACAGATGGGTTTAAGGAGCTGCTCTGGCTCTCCTGGAGCTATTAATGTACAAAGGGAGAAGCCGCAAAGAAGCAGCACCTGGGAGTTTGAGCTTGGGCAGCTCATTTTTCTGCGGTTGATTATGTTGTCGGTATCAGTTTCATCAAGTTTTCGTTAAATAAGGACAGTGGCCTGCATTTAAATATCGATAGTACAGTTAGCAAGTAAGATGGGATTCTCGAAAAAAAAAAAAAGAAAAAGAACTTGGATAAAGAGGGAGCTTTGCAGCGGAACACAATATAGACCTTTGTCACCATGGGGATTATTAGGACCTTTGTGGTCCCGCTGAGTGGAATCTGTTTTGAGTTCCTGCCTCTGAGATTAGGGGCTCCTGGCTGTAGTAAGACACTGGGGGAGAAAGTTAGGTTTGCTACACAAGGGCAGGATCATCCTAGTGCCTTGCGTTTCTATGCGCATCTGCTTTAGTGTTTATAAAATTAGTCTGCACATTAGCTAATGACAGGTTTTCAGTGAGACTTGTCATCCAGTCCAGTAACCCACAGCTTCCTTGAGAGGACCTGGTGATCATCCGGGAAGTAAAATTCTTAACTTCACAGATGTTGCCTTCTTCCCAATGCCTCAATCTAAGGATGTTCTTTTAATCTCCGAAACAGTGTTTTAAGACCACAGATGGGCGTTCCCACTGTGGCTCAGTGGTTAACGAATCCGACTAAGAACCATGAGGTTGCAGGTTCAATCCCTGGCCTTGCTCAGTGGGTTAAGGATCCGTGCGCTGTGGTGTAGGTTGCAGACCCGGCTCGGATCCCGCGTTGCTGTGGCTGTGGCGAAGGCCGGCAGCTACAGTTCCTGTTAGACCCCTCGCCTGGGAACCTCCATATGCCGCGGGTGTGGCCCTAGATAAGGCAAAAAGACAAAAAAAAAAAAAAAAAAAAAAAAACCCATAGATGAAAAAGCATTTTGCAACTCAACAATAAAATCTTTGTTTATGTATTTCTTAATCTGATGCTTTTGTAGTAGAATATTCTGGTACTTATTTCTACTTGCCTTGGATTATAGTGTGTTGCATGAAAGGAATTTCATGATTTCTATTCAGTATTACGATTTCAGGAAATGATGGGAGAGGAATAAAGAAAGATACAATGTTTAAATTTGGGTTTTAATATATTAGTAACTTGTTTTCCAAAGGAGTAGAGAAATTAGTAGAAGACTAGCATTTCCTAGTTGCGGTGTGTATTAAAAATTACTGTCATTAGCATGTTTGAGTCCTTAATACAGTAAATGTTCTTATCCTTTTTCACTCTCCTCCCCCATTAAAAAAGAAAAAATACCAGTAATTTCCTGGGAAGTGCTTGTGGCAGGCCTTGAGGAGGGTGAGAAGCTCTAACAGAGGGAAATTTATCATTACAGTGAATACTTTTATTCCATTCATTGAGAGGGGCCAGATCTTTACTGTTATGAAGGAGTGGGTAAGGCAGAGAGTCCATGCCCCAAAACTCTGGATACGGTTGCTGAAAAATGCGTCCAAGCAGAGGACAGGCCAGTTCTTATTACTGTATTAAATACCTTAGAATTTTCTCAGACTTCCAGTCGTGGCACAGCAGAAACAAATCCAACTAGGAACCGTGAAGTTGAGAGTTCGATCCCTGGACTTGCTCAGTGGGTTAAGGATCTGGCATTGCTGTGAGCTGTGGTGTGGGTTGCAGCCACGGCTCGGATCCTGTGTTGCTGTGGCTGTGGCCCAGGCCGGCAGCTGTGGCTCCAATTGGACCCCTAGCCTGAGAACCTCCATATGCCGCAGGTGTGGCCCTAAAAAAAAAAAAAAAGCAAGAACAAATAAATACCTTAGAATTTTCTCATCTTGGAATTAACATCATCTTCCCCTACAGTGGTTTGTAGAATAAAACTCTTTGGGGGCCACCAGATTATCAGCAGCTATTTTTTGTTTGTTGTTGTTTGCTTGCTTTTTTTTAGGGCCACACTCACGGCCTATGGAGGCTCCCAGGCTAGGGGTCAAATCGGAGCTACAACTGCCGGCCTACACCACAGCCACAATAACTTGGGGTCTGAGCCACTTCTTCGACCCACACCACAGCTCACCACAACTCCAGATCCTCAACCCACTGAGCAAGGCCAGGGATCGAACCCTCATCCTCATGGATACTAGTTGGGTTTGTTAACCACTGAACTACGAAGGGAGCTTCAACAGGAGCTATTTGGATGACACAATACAATCCTCTAAACCTGGAGTCAGTGCCCTACATGATGGCATTTAGGCCAGTGTGTAAACCCAGAGTACCGAAAAGAGAAATTATTTTCCAGTGAAATTCATCTAGTGAATTAAGGGCAGAATGGGAAGTTGAGATTAAAGTCCTAGATTCCAGAGACACTGATGCATGCTTCTGTTCAGTAATAGCAGTAATTAGAAATGGATGAATTTCAAAAAGTCTTGTCAATGCCAAAGCCCAAGTCTAATAGAAAATTCTCTTTTAAAAATTAAGCGTTGCATCAAGTGTATAATATTTCTAATTAATTTTTCTTTAAAGAAAATCTTTCCGTATAGGTTAGTAAATAAATGCAGTCCCAGGTTCAGACCCATCAACTCTAGTGTTTCACAGCTTGTAGTTACACACAGAAAAGTGGTCTGTTTAGAAGACAGTGGAGAGATATTGCAGGACAGAATCACACTAGAAAGAAAAATAGAAAGAGTTGTGATGGCTAAAGAAGGGCCCTTAGGGTTAATAAAGTCTTGCTTATGACTTCATATGCATTTAGACAACTGAAGGAAGCAGTCTCAGCTCATACAGCTCCACGAATGCTTGCATTTTAAAGCTGCATAGTAACTTAACATTGTTTTTCAAGTAATTCTGATATTTTCATATTTTAGCCTAGTGGAAATGGAGCGTGATAGGGAGCAGGTGTCTTATATGCTCATTTTAGGGGTGTAGAAATGGCAATACTGTGAAGGTAAGAGACTTGTCTATAATTTACAAATAATTACTGGCCTGCCTTATATATGAGATGGACCTAAATGGCATATTTAATTCTACTCTGCTCCATTGATGTTGTTAAAGATGCTTACGTTTCGTTTTCCTAAAGATTTATTGTTCCTTTTACCGCTCCTTAGGGCCCGTGAACTGTCAGCTGCCAGGAATGTTGATGTGCTTCCCAGGCTTCGGTAAACGGGCTATTTACAGACCCTCATCCCAAGTTCCCACCTCTCACACCGCCTCTCTCTTCTCATCCTCATCAGGATTCCATCGTGAGGCCTCTTTTGAGTCCCAGGGAGCCCTGGGCTCGTGGCTCGGCTCTCGTTAGCTGGCTTCAGGTCTGTGGGTGCTTTACCAGTTGTGTTGCTTCCTTCTGCGTGTCTGCGTGTCTCAAAAGCTCCAATCTGTGGAGGTGTGGATTTCAGGTCCTCTGTCAGATACCTAGCAGAGTATAAACCTGTAGGAGGTGCAGTGTTCAGAGTCCATTGACGATCACACACACACAAAAAAAAAGAATGGTTTTATTTTGGAAAGAAGAATAGATTGTTAAGGCCATCTTGAATGAAGTAGTGGGTTCAGTCCTTAATTCTGAAGGACACTATGAATTTTTATGTGCTTTAAGATTACCTTGGATTTCCTTCTAGTTGTTTTTGTTTTGTTTTGTTTTTGCTTTTTAGGGCCGCACCCACGGAACATGGAGGTTCCCAGGCTAGGGGTTGAATTCGAGCTGTAGCCGCTGGCCTACACCACAGCCACAGCAACACCAGATCCGAGCTGCATCTGTGTGACCTACACCACAGCTCAAGGCAACACCGGATCCCCAACCCACTGGGCAAGGCCAGGGATCGAACCCGCAACCTCATGGTTCCTAGTCGGGTTCATTAACTGCTGAGCCAGGAAGGGAACTTCCTCCTTCTAGTTGTTTCAACTTCCTTGGGATTTTCCATAAACACAGACTTGGTAAGTGTTGTCATCTGATGTTAGTAAACAATTCCTGAAAGGACAGGATTTGCCTCTTGAGTGATATGGCGTAAACATCCTGATAAAAAGCATGACTTCAGCATTTTTCTCATGTGTAACAAACTTAACTCCTAAGCAGCAGGCATTGAAGGCAAGCAGAGGTTATACCACAACCAAGCTGACTCAGCATTTCATAGCTCTTAAAAGGAATCTGTAAAGGAAATGGGCTCACCAAGCTTGTGGGTCTATAATATTTTTATTGATGAAGTACGCAGGCAATATAGTGGCTTTATGTTGGAGTCTAATGGCTATTGCCAAAAAAAAAAAAAAAAAGAAATGGACATATTTGTTAGCAATTCCTGAGGTGGGAGCTAACAACATGAAGTTAGATATATACATTTTAGTGTAAAATGTTAGTAATCTGCAGATGTTGTGAGGAGGTTACTCGTGTAAAGAAATAGACTACCAGTTGACACCTTCACTTAGAGTGGCCCTTTACATTGTATTGAAAGGGTGATTGCATTTCTGAAGTAAGCTCGCATCCAGAAAGTTGCATCAGCGGTAAGAAACTCAAGATTGCACGATGAAAATCATCAAGCAGTTTAAAAATGTCGCAGGCCAAGGTACACGCAACACCTTGACGGCGAGGTGCGCAGTAGTGCAGACGGCCTGGCTGCAGGGTAACACTGCTTACCTTCTTTACAGTTCTGTTAGTTAGCTTTTCTTCTCGAAACAGCGCTGTGTTTTTGTTGTCTGGAGAGCTCTGAGGCCAGCTATAAGTAATGGATTTCTGGAATTCCACAGATTCTGGTCGAGAACTTTTCTTGGGGCCTTGACAGTTGAATGATATCATTCTAGGAGGTACCAAGGGGGCCAGTCTCACCAGCCCCGTGGATGATCAAGCCGGGCCAGCTGGATTTAGGAATCACCTGCAGTGTTTACACTTATCCCAAGTGGGGGGGGGGGTAAGAAGTGGGGGCGCTGGCAGGAAGGGGAACGGGCCTGAAAGGGAATGTTGAACAGCTGTTTTCCATTTTCCCTGAAGAAAAAGAAGAGGAAATCGACTTCCAGCAAGCATCAAGAGGGATTTGTGCTAAATACAGGGAAGTTTTTCTGAATGTTTTAACCTTTAGAATGGCTTTATGAAGGAGGCCTTGGAGTTCTTGTCTGTTTAGAAAGGTTTAAGGGAGGTTGTCCAGCAGGGAGGTGAGTTTTTGTCTTCTGGGGGTTCTAATTTTATGACTTCTGCTCGTCTGGATTTGATCATCTTAGAAGTTAAAAGTGACCTCATGGTACCAATGTAGAAGAAATGACCCATTTGGGGGGCTGGAAATACAAGTTGTCTATAGTTTTGACTTCGCATTTTTGTCTGTTAGAACCAAGTGTTTGCAAACTGCTTATATATTGATCTTATGTAAGATTGCTTCAGCCTTTCATTCTGGAAGCCCCTCTCCTCTGCTTAAGCTATATTCTCCCCAGACAGGTCACTTTACTCCACATTTCTCTTTTATTTTAGAAAATCCTCAAAAAAAAAAAAGGTCTTGGCACCAGACTGTGCTGTTCCACTTGGACTTTTAGTAATATATTTTACGTTTCTCTGCTTCATTTTTTATGGTTGAAGGAGACCGGCAGCGTGGTCCCGGGAATGTATGGGGCATTCATTAGCCGTGTGGTCAAAACATAGAGGTTGCCCATGTCAGAAAGAATCTGGAAACTTCTCTCATGTTCCAAGCTTCTTAGAGCAGTATTTGGGGTTGAAAGTAATAATGGCATTTCAAGAAACAGAATGTGAACTTTGTTTCATTTTTGCTGGGGAAGATAGAATCTCTAATAGAATTAGTTGGTGGTTTCAGGCCAGTGGTTGTTTTTGTTCTCAGTAATAGACTTAGGCAGGACTTGAGATGTAATCGTCTTCAAAGCAGGTTCATATTGATGCTGCAAAAGGTGTTGGAAAATGCACACACAGCCCAATAGTGGGTCGCTGGTTTTGGGGGATGCCAAAAAGTGGGCCTAACAAGGTTAGTGCCTTAGGCACTTGGAATTAAATGTTTCTACTTAGTTTTATGGCCTGTAGTTTTACAGCGATTTTGAAATGCTTTTCACAGTTACCTTTCTCAAAGGAAACTGATTCTTGGAATCACTGGAAAGCCTGCCGAGTTACCTTAGGTAAAAGTGTCTTTTACTGTCTCCCTGAGTTGTGAATTTAATTTCTTCCTCTTTCTTTACCGTAAGTCTTCTACATGTTAGAGCTCGTTGGTTCTGTGAGAGCCCGGGAGCAGCAGAGCTCAGAATGAGAACTGCGCAGTGCCTTCTGTGCAGTCGTTCAGTTTATCCTTCCTTGAACTCTACTATGAAATTTTAAGATCCTCCTTTTTGCCTAAGGAAGCTCATGCTGTTCAGAGAGAATGCATCCCCTTAGCCACGTACCCTGTTAGGGTTCTGAGATTTTTCCCCACTAAATTTTTTAGACTTTGTGTGACTTGCGTAGGATTATTCTATATAGAATCCAAATTGACAAACAGTGTTTGAGTATCTGCTGTGGAAAACTTAAAAATCCAATTTTACCTCTGCTTGTTAAATTTAATCGGGCCAGTCTTAGGTTAAGCTGGACCACTTTCAATCTCTCTTTCCTGGAGAAGAAACGTGTTGGCAGTATTTATACTACTGAATTGCCATAAAATGATAAATCCTGTGCCTAAAGAAGTGGAATGGTGCTAGCAGTGTTAGGGTGGTTTATGTAACAGACCCTTCTTTGTGTGTTTGCAGCTTTTTTTCTTGTTGGTGAAGCCCCTGAAGTTTGGTTCAGTGGTTGCAAGTTTTTAGAAAAGATAAATCTGTGTGACTGGGAATGAATACTTTGATATAGAACTTTTTCCAATGCACTTTTGAACCTGGAGGGTCGGCTGAAAGAACAGTATACTTTAGCGGTAGCAATGCTGAAAGGGTTTAGTCACTCAGCAAGAATTTGCCAGGTACTTCTGTGTTTGAGGGGACGTCTGGGTGGAGGCAGAGAGGGGTAGCAGGCCAAAGAAACAGGACATGGTCTGCAGCCGTCGGGAGCTATAATACCTGGTTGGAGAAGGATAACTGAGTATGAAACTTGATGAGCACTATTGAGTGTTGAACAGAGACGAATCCTTGCAGCAGGATTATGGGAAGGAAGACGCCTGGGAGGGTTTAGGGGCAGAGAATACTCAGCTAAGAGGGGAGATGGAATTGGGCCTCAGAGGATTTTATGCCAAAAAGGGGAGGGGAAAGAACCAAGCTGGGGGAGCCGCCAGCTAAGCAAAGGCAGGAGGAGTGAGCAGAGGAATGGAGTGGCTGCCAGGTCCATGCGGAGGAGGATGTCTTAGAAAAACCGTGGGGGGAGTTCCCGTCGTGGCTCAGTAGTTAACGAATCTGACTAGGAACCATGAGATTGCGGGTTCGATCCCTGCCCTTGCTCAGTGGGTTAAGGATCCGGCGTTGCCGTGAGCTGTGGTGTAGGTTGCAGACGCGGCTCGGATCCCGCATTGCTGTGGCTGTGGTGTAGGCCGGCGGCTATAGCTCCTGTTAGACCCCTAGCCTGGGAACCTCCACATGCCGCGGGTGCGGCTCTAGATAAGGCAAAAAGACAAAAAAAAAAGGAAAAACCATGGGGATTCACTTACCTCGTTTTATGACATTCTGTCTTCCTTACCTCCTTCGTATATTCTTTCATTATTTCCCACAAATATTTTTGGAAGGCCTGTGTGGCATGTAATCGTTGGTACATGACACGATAGGAAAGACAAAAAAGACTGAGACCCCCTGCCTCCCAGGAGCTTATACCTGAGCAGGTGAGATCCACCTCAAATCCCTTTTTGATCCAGAGGGCACCGAAACAATAAATGTGAGAAAAGAAGATTACAAGTACCTTCAAATAACTCAGTACGCATGTTATTAGTACTCAGTACATAAATTCGTAGAGATAAAGCCATAATCATTCTTATTGACCCCCCCCCAAAAGGGTCCAGTCTAGTGAATTCTTCCTTCTTCAGTGCAGCCGGAAGTGTTCACTTCTGTTAACTGCAATAGTACTCTGTCACTCTATGCCCACTTCCTTTTTCTTTAGTGCTTTCTGTAAAGACATTTTATTTCCATGTTACAAGATGGCATGAGCACTTTCTTGGTTGGCATCATCTCTGAATTTCCAGAGACTATTGAGCAATGCGTGTATGGGGCCACCAAGAAGCCCAGTTCTGGATGGAGATGCCTGGGAAGGCTCCATAACGAGTGCCAGGTTCTAGGAGGTCGGTGCGGAGCAGGTAGAGGGAATCTCACCAAAGAGGGTAACAGCGGGACCCAAGGACCAGAGACAGTGGCTGTGCTCCAGCAGGGGTGCGGAGGGAAGGGGGAAGGGCAAGTTTGTAGAGGGAGGAGGTGAGCGCAGTGTGGGAAAGGCAAGCCAGAGCCCGGCTGTGGAAGCTCTTAGCAGAGGAAGTGGCGCGTTTTGCTCTGGGAATAGAGGCTCTTGAGTAGGAAAGGGACATGATGACAGTGATTAGTTTGGAAGGGACTTTGTGGTTTATAAAGGTCGTTATTTCATGGCTCAGGCTGCCTGGGTTTACATCCTGGCTCGTTCACTTCCTGTGTGACCTTGGGTAGCTTGCTTATTCTCTCTGTGCCTCAGTTTCCTCAGCTGTGAGAAGGGGATGGAATTAAATCTCCATGACAGGGCCATGGTAAAGATTAAACGAGTTACCCGTATGATGAGCTTAGCATAGTCCCTGGTCCTTGGTAAGCCCGGTATGTGGTTACTATTTATAGCAGCCTTTGGTGTAGGTAGGGTGAGATGTACCATCCCTACTTTAGAACTGAGAAAATTGTAGATCCAGGAGTCTGTATAGTTTGTCAGGGCTGCTGGAACAAAGTACCTCCAACTGGGTGCCTGAGACAACTGGAGTCTTTTGTCTGACAGTTCTGGAGGCTGGAAGTCCAAAGGCAACGTGTCCAGCAGGACTGGTTCCTTCCCAAGCCGTGGAAGAGGATCAGTTCTGTGCCTCTCTCGTAGCTTCTGGCAGTTGGTCAGCCTTTGGGGTTCCTTGGTTTGTGGATGCTTCACCTCGATCTCCGCCTTCATCTTGACACGGCCATTTCTGTGTCAAGGGGCCATTTCTGTCCCCTTTTTACAAAACTTCACAGTCATTTTGGACGAGGAGCCCACCCTGATCCAATACAGCTTCACTTTAATGATATGAACTGTGATACCTTCATTATGTCTGCAGGGACCCTGTTCCCCAGTAAGGTCACTCTTTGAGGGACGGGGCCTTAGAAGTCCAACACAGGGATTTTGGCAGGACCCAGTTCAACCCATAGCAGACTTCAAGTTAGACCCTGTGAGTCTCCCACATGATGCCACAGTGTGTCAAACAGATTGCAGAAAAGAGGACGCATCTGTGGGTTTATATGAGAAATAATGAGTTCTTCTTGGCTCTTTTGTCTGCTCTTTGCCTGGACCCGAATAGTCATGCAGTGGACGTGTCGTGGATGGCCTTGGGACACTGGTGTGCTCCCGTGTCCTGAAATGGTCCTTTTGCCATTCTTCTTTCTTTACAGCATGGCACGCTCTGCGACTTCTTTCCATTTGGGATTGGCGATAAAAATATTAAGATAAGGAGTTCCCGTCGTGGCTCAACAGTTAACAAACCCGACTAGCATCCACGAGGACTCAGGTTTGATCCCTGGCCTCAGTCAGTGGGTTAAGGATCCAGTGTTGCCATAGCCGTGGTGTAGGTCGCAGACGTGGCTTGGATCCCGCGTTGCTGTGGCTGCGGCGTAGGTCTGCAGCTGCAGCTCCATTTCGATCCCTAGCCTGGGAACCTCCATATGCTGTGGGTGCTGCTCTAAAAAAGTGAAAAAAAAAAAAAAGATATTAAGATAAATTCAGGGACGTGATACTTGCACTGGATCATTTCAGTTTTCTCTGTAAATTTGGAAGATACGTCATTGTCCCTAAGTACAGGTGATAAAGGGAGAAGTGAATGCTTTTGGAAAACGTCAAAAATCTAAAGTATCATGGCAAGGATTTTACTGAGGAATTAATCAGAGATGAATAAGTGGGTAGATAAGTAGCTGAGTCGCAAGATAGAAGTCGATGGAAGTAGAAGGGGCAGGTGTGATCCCGAATCACTGAAGGAGTTAGAAATATTCCCAAACAGTAGAAATGACCAGTGAAGACTGAAAAGAGTACAGAGGAATTCCTGTTGTGCTCAGCAGGTTATGAACCCGACCAGTACCCATGAGGATGCGGGTTTGGTCCCTGGCCTCGCTCAGTGGGTTAAGGATCTGGCGTTGCCATGAGCTGTGGTGTAGGTCACAGATGATGGCTCGGAGCTAGCGTTGCTGTGACTATGGTGTAGGCCGGCGGCTACAGCTTGGATTCTACCCTTAGCCTGGGAACTTCCATATGCCGCAGGTGCAGCCCTAAAAAAAAAGAAAAAAAAAGCGGACTACAGAGACAAACGATGATTGTAAGTGATGGAAGTGCCAGGAGAGTCACCCCTGGAGAGTCACCAAGAGCAAAGGCAGCCCCAGGAATGGAAGAGGCTGGCTCCATCCTGCCTGTGGGTTGGGGAGGACGGCGTTTGGTCTCCAGGAAGAGCACAGCAGGGCACAGGTCACTGAAAGAGTCGAAGTTACTTCACAATATCCTTGGTTTGGATGCATCTATTTTTTTTTTATTCTTTATAGGGCCACATCTGCGTCTTATGGTGGTTCCCAGGCTAGGGGTCGAATTGAAGCTGCAGCTGCCGGCCTACACCACAGCCACAGCAACACCAGATCCTATCTTCATCTGCGACCTATGCCACAGCTCATGGCAATACCCGATCCTTAACCCACAGAGTGAGGCCAGGGTTCTTAACCTGCTGAGCCACAATGGGAACTCCTAGTTTGGACAGATCTTAAGTGACACCTGTGCCCCCTCTCCTGCTCCATTCAACTCAGAATCACCTGACAGGTGGTCCTTGAGTCTCCACGTTCATTTAGGACAAGCCCTGAGACGAAAGTCTAAGAAGGAAGATTAGCCCAAAAGGGCTTTTTCTCCAGCCTGGATGAAGAAAACTCCATCAGGCTGGTACCCAAAGAAGTAGCTAGGTGGCATCTGGCCCTGAGCAGAGATGGGGTGAAGGAGCGCGGTAGACTTGAGAGCTATGTGCTGGGATTAGGAGACGCCAAGAATGGGGCTAATTCTGCCAGAGTAGGTTCCTAAAGACAGGAAGGAATAAACTTAGTTCACCAAGATGAGGGTATAGACACCGACTTCAACATTCATGACCTCGGACGGACGTACAGACAGAAACAGACATTAAGTATCTGATGTGTTTCAGGCGCTGAGCTGGGGTATTTCTGGCAGGGGTATACTTTTTGGCCCGTGGCTCCCTAACCCTCAGTTCATACATTACTGGCTTATTCTGCACAGTGTACGTGGTCTCCAGCAGTCTAATAAAACTCTTCCTCAAAAACTGTCACCCAACCTGTGACATTTTTATAGACAGATCTTTAAAAACTCATCATGAGAAGTTTTGAGCACAAAATAATAGGGCTAAGGTAGGTGTAAAAGGGAGAGTAATTCCTTAGAAATCATCCTTAGTCTTTTGGAATCTCTACATGAAATGTTGGCACGGCAGAAGATTTTTTAAAAAGGTTGCTAAATGAAAGGCCTCCTCAAAGCCTCATGCCCAACCATTAGATCGTGATAATAATCGCTGAGAATGTGTATAAAAGTGGGGACAGGAAGGGACTCACTTTAAATTTCAAAACAGAACAACCTCAGCAGAAATCTGAACACCGGAAGGAACGGGCACTCAGCGGAAGGGGAGGCCTGGCCGGTCTGGGCTTGAGGAGAGGGGCGGGGTGCTGGGCTGGAAGGGGCAGGGCGGCATTTAGGAAAAGACTCTGAGGAAGCCCCTGAGAGCCATTCAGGAGATTTTGGGAATCAGCAAAGGATGCCCAGGGAGTGGACTGTGGGGAGAGGCAGGTCAGGTACGTTATCAGGGGCCTGGTGGGCTTG
>PVHT020000080.1:14549850-14576286 GCA_004024745.2 Catagonus wagneri
TGTCTCCAAAAGGTTTATCTTTTTTTTTTTTTTTTGTCTTTTTGCCTTTATGTAGAGCCGCACCCCCGGCATATGGAGGTTCCCAGGCTAGGGGTCTAACAGGAGCTGTAGCTGCCGGCCTTCGCCACAGCCACAGCAACGCGGGATCCGAGCCGCGTCTGCGACCTACACCACAGCTCACGGCAACGCCGGATCCTTAACCACTGAGCAAGGCCAGGGATCGAACCCGCAACCTCATGGTTCCTAGTCGGATTCGTTAACCACTGAGCCACGATGGGAACTCCCAAAAGGTTTATCTTGACACATAAAAGATTTTTGGTTTTGGGTTTTTTTTTTTTTTTTTTTTGGTCCTTTTAGGGCTGCACCTGCAGCATCTGGAAGTTCCCAGGCTAGGGGATGAATTGGAGCTGCAGCTGCTGGTTGACACTGGTAGGATCTGTGCTGCATCTGGGACCCACACCAGATTCTTAACCCACTGAGCGGGGCCAGGGATCAAACCTGAGTACTCATGGATGCTAAATTGGCTTCATTACTGCTGAGCCACAGGGGAACTCCCATAAAAAATTTTTTTATTGCTTCTTCTTATGTAGCTATCTAATTATAGGTGTAGTTATCTCTGAGTAGTTTATATAGTTTATACATTGATTAGTCAATAAATATTCTAAGTGCTGTGCACTCTTCAATGATGGGGATATAGAAGAAAGCAAAGTACCCTCTTGGAGCTAACATTCTAGAAGGGGGAGCCAGGCGTATGAAAAGAAATAAGTAAATTATATAGTAGATTAGAGGAGTGTAAGTGCCACAAGGGGAAAAAGAAAAAAGGAAACAGCTCCAGAAAGGAGTTAGGGAATGGTGGTGCTTGGGCATGGTAAGGCAAGTGGTCCCATCCAGCCTCACTGAGAAAGTAGCATTTGAACGAATCCCTAAAGGAGGTGCGGGAGCAAGCCACGTGGATGCCCAGGGGCAGCATTCTGGGCAGAGGAGAAGGCCCAGGAACAGCAGGAACAGCGAGGAGGCTGCGTGGCTGGCATGGGGAGGGGATGGGAGAGGCGTGGGACATGAAGGCAGAGGTGACACGGCCAGGCTGTGTAACGCCCTGAGAGCTACTGTCAGTCCATGGCCGCTGATTCGGAGTGAGATGGGACACCCCTGAAGGGTTTTTGAACACCGCGGGGACACGATCAGAGTGATGGTTGAACAGCCTGGCCCTGGCCCCTGCTGAGAATGACCGCTGGAGGTGAGGGTGAAGGCAGAGAGACTCGTTTGGGGGCCGTTGCAGTAATTGGAGCAAGACATGATGCAGCTTGGGCTGCGATGGTGGTGGCCAGAGTGGCTGGGTTTTGGGTGGATTTCGAGGGTGGCGCCAATAGAATTTGCTGATGGTTTGGATGTGGAGACAGAGGGGGAGGGGAAGGAGGGGGACTCTGGGTCTGACTGGTTGCCAGTACCAGGGCCCGAGATAAGGAATTCTGAGAAGGCAGTGCCTGCGTTTTTTTGGGTTAATTACATCTCTAGATCACAGTCTTACACACCAAGTCTGTGGTATTCTGAGTTTTGATTATGATTCATAGGAGAGCATTTGGAAAGTACTCAGGGATTTTGATGCCAAAGAACCATGATCTGTGAGACAGAAATGAGAATCAACAAAAGTACATGTAAAAATGTTTGAGAATGTGAAAGGCAGCAAAAAAAAAAAAAAGGTAAAATTTACCATTGGTGAGTATTTAAAGATTGAAATAATGGGAGAATACTTGAGTGTAAGTAAGAAATGAAAAAGAACTTTGTAAAACTTTCCAGTAAATGAAATTTTAATTGCACTCCAGTGAACTGGAATTGTATGTTTAATGGCAGCAAGTTACTTTCCTTTGAAAATCTTTTAAGCCTTTTGCCTAACAGCCATGTATGTCATTTTTAGACAGTGTCTGCAGCTTACATGGTCTGTAAGTCCTTGGCTTCAACAGCATCATCCTTGGACAGAATCGTTTTTCTGGGTTTAAGATGGAAAAATATCAAAAGTTAAGTTGAGAGAAAGATTTGGTGAGGAGTATCACAACATTTTCTTTCCCAATAGGACAAAGTGTTGTGGCAAGACTCAGAATTCTAACAGGAATTTAGATGATTGAACTAAAAGGAGGCCCCCCCCAGACCACCGTTGGGCCCAGTGATTCACTAGAAAGACTCAAAATGCTGTTATAATTGGGAGTTCCCGTCATGGCTCAGCGGAAACGAATCTGACTAGTATCCATGAGAATGCAGGTCCGATCCCTGGCCTCGCTCAGTGGGTTATGGATCCGGTGTCACCGTGAGCTGTGGTGTAGGTCGCAGATGCGGCTTAGAACCCCCATTGCTGTGGCTGTGGTGTAGGTCACAGATGCGGCTTGGAACCCCCGTTGCTGTGTCTGTGGTGCAGGCCGGCGGCTGTAGCTCTGATTCGACCCCTAGCCTGGGAACCTCCATAGATCTCGGGTGTGACCCTAAAAGGAAAGAAAAAACAAAGAACTGTTATAATCGTGGTTTTAGTTTAGTACAGATGAAGAATAGAGATTGAAATCAGCAAAGGGAAAAGGGGCAAAGTCAAACGCAGGCAGAGCCTGGGAGAAAACAGGCATGGGCTTCCCGTGTCCTCTCCTAATGAAATTCCATTCTGAGCAACAGTATGTGACAACACGTACCGGCCAGGGACATTCACCCGAGCCTTGGTGTCCAGGGATTTTATTGGGGTTCAGTCATGTAAACATGCAGCGCCTGCATGACTGACTTCAGCTGTTGAGACTCTAGCCCCCAGAGCAAGGACGGGAGCTCATCACGAGCCACGCTGTCAGTATAAACTCTCTGATCAAACAGGTACCACATGGCCCAGGACCTTCAGCATATAAAACACTCTTATTGGGCAGAATATTACAGGGGCCCAGAACTCCCGTCACATGAGCTGGACAAGGGCCAGTCCTGAAGACAGGCCTTTCCTGGAAATATGTAGGGTTTGAGCAATAGTTTGCCGAGTACCTTTCCTGTGTAACTTGGTAGGACCTTGAATATAATATTAATGCTTCTCAGAGTCATCATCATTAGAAGGTAAACTCAGAGGACCTTAGGCTGGGGGAGATGAGGGCACACAAAATATACACCGTTCTAGCTACATTCGTAAGTAACTGAACCAGAGTGGATCTCATCCAAAAGATTGTGTGTTTTGTGGCACTTGCCCTGCAAATCTGGAAATGATGCCATGACACATCTCACGGAAGTGTGCAGATACTGGGCTAGAAGAAGACAGGAACTGACCCGCAATTAGGTGGCATCAATTGGAGTCCGGAAAGAGGCGGAAAGGAGGAAAGGTAGCCTGGAAGTTGATGCTGAGGCAGAAGAATTGAGTCATGAAACTCTCCAGGCTGATCTGCTGTCTGCAAGCTGGAGCCCAGGAGAGCTGATGGTGTAAGTCCCGGTCTAAGGGCGGGGGAGACTGATGTCCCAGCTCATTCGATCAAGCAAAGAGAGGGAGGCGGAGGGCGGGGGAGGGGGACTTCGGGGCGTGGTCCCCCTCTGCCTTCTTGCTCTGTTCAGACCCTCACTGCACTGAAGAGGCTACCTGTATCTGAGAGAGCAGTTTATTCCGTCTGTCAGATCTGATGCTAACCTCTTCAGGAAGCCTTTCCACAGACACGACCAGAAATAACACTGAACCAACAATCTGGGCAGTCAGTGGCCGGTCAGGTTAACACATGAAATGACCTATCACCGCTGATAAAAAAGAAATCACATCTCTCAAAATTGAAGGGGAAGTTTTGGTTACAGATTTAAAAGTCGTTTTATCTGAGTTCCTATTGTGGCTCAGCGGTAACAAACCCTACTGGTCTCCACGAGGTTGTGGGTTTGATCCCTGGTCTTGCTCAGTGGGTTAAGGATTCAGCTTTACTCTGAGCTGTGGAGGAGGCCGGCAGCTGCAGCTCCGGTTAAGCCCTGGAATCGGAAACCTCCATGTGCCACAGGTTCATCCCTAAAAAAAAAAAAAAAAAGGTAGTTTTAGCGACAAATTCAAGGAATTACATTACCAACTGAATGTTAATGTATAATGCAGGAAGTAGAAAATATATTTTCATTGAACAGCATATTTTTAAAAATTTAAATTTAGGAGTTCCTGTTGCGGCTCAGTAGGTTAAGGACCTGACGTTGTCTCCGTGAGGATGCATGTTTGATCCCTGGCCTTGCTCAGTGCGTTAAGGATCTGGCATTGCTATAAGCTGTAGTGTGGGTCACAGATGTGGCTAGGATATGGTGTGCCTGTGGCTGCGGCCAGCAGCTGCAGCTCTGATTCGACCCCAAGCCCGAGAACTTCCATAGGCTACAGGCGAAGCCATAAAAAAAATAATAAAAATTTAAATTCATAAGCATTTTGTAATCCTTTAAATTTCACCAGGACGGATGTTTCTATGTTTAGGATACTTTTCCGCCTGTGTAAGCACATCTGTATCAGCATGGCATATCAGTGAGCTTTATCTCTCTCTAGAACATTTGGAGGATGAAGAAATAGCATTAAACTTGGAAACTTCTTTTCTCCTTAGACTCGTTTAGTTACTTAGAATATGTGGCCTGAAGGTTACAAACATGCAGTTGAACAGGAAGAAGAAAGACAAATTTCTTGGCTCAAATCCTTTGTTTGTCAAAATAATTGATCGCTTTCAGCTCTTGAAGAATCTGCAAGGTTCTGAATACACCGGGCATTGTACCTAGTTTAAAAATAAGCTCCTGCGAGCGATGATTTGTGAGCATTTCCTTCCCATGTCGTGGTGCTCTTCCCCTCGGTTGGCCTGACCTTGGTGTTCTCCTTGACAAGATGCTGACAACCGCTAGCGTTTACTCAACGCTTTCTAAATCCCAGGCACCCTTTTGACGCTTGAAGCTAACTTAATATCACAGAAATCCTGTGAACAAGGTTTATTTTACCCATTGGAGAGGAGGAAGCAGAGACACAGCTGAGGATGTGGTGCTGATGAGATTCCAGGCCTGGAAGTCTGGCTCCAGCCTGTGCTCTCAACCGCCAGACGGGTCCAGAGAGGAATGATAAACAGCATCTGGAGGAGTTCCCATTGTGGCGCAGCAGAAATGAATCCGACTAGGAACCATGAGGTTGCGGGTTCGATCCCTGGCCTCGCTCAGTGGGTTATTAAGGATCTGGTGTGGCTGTAGTGCAGGCTGGCATCTGTGGCTCCGATTCGACCCCTAGCCTGGGAACCTCCGTATGCCGCGGGTGTGGCCCTGAAAAGACAAAAGACCAAAAAAAAAAAAAAAAAGCCAGCATTTGGAGGGAACACTTACCTGAAAGTGTGAAGTATTTTAAGGTGTTATGTCATCCAATCTCCCAACTAATCCGTGAGACACATAACCATTTTTATCTTCATTTTAAGTAAGGGAGTAAGTTTAGAGAGTTAGCTTGTCCTGGGTCGTGCATTGGTGGAAAAAAGCCACTCTGGCCCCCGTGCCAGCCCTATCGCCACCTCACCCATCTGGTCTCATGAAGCTACGGCAGGAAGAAAAATTTTGCTTTAGTTTTCACAGGCATTTCATGGCTTAGTTTAACTGTCGTTTGAAACCGTGTGAGGTTATATTTAGCTCTTGGCTTCGTTATTTTTATGCATCATCATCTTTTTCATACTTTATGTTTCTAGACAGTAATGCCAGAAAAGAATGTTTTCATGGTTAAAGCTATTGCTGAGAAAGCCAAAGTTGATTTTTCAGACCCTTCCAGAAAATCTTTAATTACTTAATGTTTAGGAAAATTGTGAAAAAAAAGTAATGGTCTTTTGGGGGCAGGTACAAAAAGTTAAATCAACAGCTTGAGACTAAGGGAGAATTCTTACTCACCTTTATTGGCAGAAAGTAATATAGGTACTGCAGTTTCAAAAAAATCTTCAGAAACACCAGTTTCTCAGATTGTTATTCAATAGTTATTTGGGGTAGGGCATAGTTTTTCTTACTTGCTTTCTGTCCTCATAACTAGTATGGTTCATAGATTTAATAGTTGCTTAATAGGTAGCTGAATTAATTAGTAGTTACAAGAAATTCTTACCCTGCCCCATGTGGACAGGGAACTGATATTCCAATTCTGAAAAACAATGCAGTGGAAAACTTCATGTGCATAAATTACTACTTTAAAAAAATTCTTTTTGCTGCACCCGCAGCATATGGAAGTTCCCAGGCTAGGGGTTGAATCATAGCTGTAGCTGCCGGCTTATACCACAGCCACAGCAATACCAGATCTGAGCCAAGTCTGCAACGTACACCACAGCTCACAGCAATGCCAGATCCTTAACCCACTGACCGGGGCCAGGGATCGAACCCACGTCCTTATGGATTCTAGCTGGGTTCATTACTACTGAGCCATGACAGGAACTCCCTGATTACTACTTTTTAAAGGATTCAACCCCCCCCCAAAAGGAAATACACTTAGTTATATTCACTATTAAACTATTCTGAAAGTAATATCAGAGTAAAAAATTCTGAAGCTACTCTAAGATATTGTCATTCTCCTCATCATTAAGAAAATCAGTGGAGTTCCCACTGTGGTGCAGTAGGTTAAGAATCCGACCACAGTGGCTCAGGTCTGGTGCAGTGGGTTAAAGGATCCAGAACTGCTGCAGCTGCAGTGCAGGTCACAGCTGTGGCTTAGGTTCAGTCCCTGGCCTGGGAACTTCCATGTGCTGCAGGTATGGCCATAAAATTTTTTTAAAACGGAGTTCCCCATTGTGGCTCAGCAGTAGCAAATCCGACTAGTATCCATGAGGACATGGGTCTGATCCCTGGCCTCACTCGGTTGTTAAGGATCCAGCAGTGCCATGAGCTGCAGTGTAGGTTGCAGGCGCAGCTCAGATCGAGCGTGGCTGTGGCTGTGGCTGTGGCATAGGCTGGCAGCGGCAGCTCTGATTTGACCCCTAGCCTGGGAACCTCCATATGCCACGGGTGCAGCCCTAAAAAGACTCCCCCTCCCCCAATCAATCAATCAATAACGTTTTTAAAAATGAAGAAAATCAATTAAAATTGTAACAGTCAGAAGAGACCCAATTGTTAAGACTGCTCCATAAACTAGAATTTACTTACAGCTGGTCTTAGAAAGTATGACCATTTCGTTTTCTCTCCGAGCCTTTTTTGCGGGCACGATTCAGCACTCCAGCAGTCTCATCAGTGACTTTGCAGACTGCCCCCCCCCACACACAGCGCTCTCTCTGTGCCTCCAAGAAAACCGTACCGATCCTACTTCCTGTCTATATTCTGTAGGACAACCACCCTGTCAAAAGCTGGATCTTAACGGGTTTTAGTTTTGTAGGAGTGCACACCAGGCAGAACCCTCCTCCTATATCATGCCTCTAGGTTGATAGCCACAAACTTATTCAGGGAGTATCTGGCAAATGGGAGATGGCGCCTTCTCGACACCAGGAAATATCCATGGCCATTTGAAACACACTCCAGTTATTCTTCTCATCTAAGGAAGTTGTACAGTTAATCATTGTTGGTGGAGGAAAAAAGTGAGCTACAGATTATATTACGAGCAAATGTGGTATCTTCACCAAGCCCGTCCTGGGGACAGCGTGGAAATGTTCCCTGCACAGAGCTTCACTTCACTCCCAGACCTGAGCTGAAGTTTCTCCAAAGCTGAGTGGGCAGGTTTTGCTGTGTGGGTCCGGGGTTGTCATCACGCCCTCAGCAGTGTGTGTAAATTCCTGGGGGCTCCGTACGTTATAATTTCATGTTGTGGATTTTTGTTTGGAAATGACTTTGGGGGGAGATAGATCTTATTGTGCCCTTAACACGAGGAAATAATAAGCCCTTGGTAAAAAGAACTTTCGTTTTGATTAAGAGCCCTTGGTTTTTGAATTTTTCTCTTTTTGGCTGCGTCCACAGGCTTTACACATCCGAGTATACACGTAGTATACACATGGGAAATGGTTGTGTAGTACCCAACCTTATGTGTTCTTAGCATTTGATACACTTAAGAATAACATTAGATTTATTTCGCTACATAACTTTACCAAGGACATGGAAGACTTCATTTTGATCCTGAGGAAAAAATATTTTTTCAAAATTACGCTAATTTTATAATTAATAAATTGAGATTTAAAAAGTCTGGGGAACTTTAAAAATATGTATATTGCATTACTTCAAATATGGGGAAACAGTGAAGCAGTATGTGTGAGACCACAGCAAGACGTTTCTCAAATACCTAGAAATAGATTTCTTTGAGAGTTAAATCCTAAAATAGAGCAGAGCAGAGAATGCATACTCAGCAAAGGGCGTCAGTGCTCCTGGGCCATTCGTTTGCCAAAAGCCTGATTGGCAGCGTCAAGAGGGAGGGAACTGGGTTTCCGTGGAAGCACGAACAAGGAGGAGTCGCAGTTGCTAACCTCTGCGGGAGAGGGTTCAGTGTCAGGGACCTTCAGTTGTCTGGTCTGCTGGGCTGTTCTAGCCCTTCCTGGATAAGGGCATGTGGGAGGTTTCACCGTCCTATCCGATTATCACCTTCGGGCCCCGACCTAGCTGCTGTCGGGCTGGGCCACCCGGAACAGCTACTGCTGGGCTGAGCGTGGTGGGGGTGTCCATTTTGCTCTTTTTCTTCCTAAATAATCATTTACAGTTCGCTTTAGAAAAGGTACCTTTGGAGTTCCTGTTGTGGCTCAGGGCTGCCGTGAGCTGTGGCATAGGTCGCAGATGTGGCTTGAATGGTGCTGCTGTGGCTGTGGTGTAGGCCAGCAGCTGCGCTTTCGGTTCGACCGCTAGCCTGGGAACTTCCATATGCTGCAGGTGCCGCTGTTAAAAAAAAAAAAAAATCATCAACTCTGGCATTGGCAGCATGTGTCCTCCAAGTACTCACGCACCCCTTCCATACTATAAACTTTTTACTAGGAAATATCTCCCCAGCCAGAGACTGTCTTTCCCAGCCCTTATTGTATCCCTGAGCCTTGCTCTCCGAAGGAGACAGTGAGAAGCGGTTGCCTTTTCTACACCAAGATTAACTAACCGGCCTTGGAAAACAAACTCAGATAATAGTTTATTTGTTGTTTATGCTTCTTGGTGGGCAAAACCCCCAACAAATACTTGGAAAATCTCAAGGGTCACAGGCTTCCCTTTCCAGTGGGCGTTGAGCTTACTGGGAGTGATGCGTAAAAGAGGGGCATTGTGTTGGAGTTTCAGTGAAGTTCTCTAACATCTGGCATGACCTTGACCTAGTCAGTTGACACCTCTGGTTCTCATCATAATATTTCGTTTCTTTCAAATAAAATATTTTAGGGGTGGGTTAATCTTGCATGTCTGAAACACCTTCTCTTTTATTAAAGATAATGTATTTATTGAGCTCTTCATCTCCCATTCTATGCTAAGTGCCTCACAGAATATTTAATTGCCCCAGGAAGTTGGGACCATTTTATGGATGAGAGAACGGGGCTCTGAGAGCAGAAGTCAGTTGATTTAAACTAGTAGGCAGGAGTTCCCTTTAGGGTTCAGCAGGTTGTGTGAGGCTGCGGGTTCGATCACTGGTCTTGCTCAGTGGGTTAAGGATCCAGCCCATTGTTGCAAGCTGCAGCTGGATGGCAGATGTGACTGGGATCTGGTGTTGCTGTGGTGGTGACATAGGCTGCGACTATAGCTCTGATTCGACCCCTTGTTGGTAACTTCCAATATGCCGCAGGTGCAGCCGTAAAAAGAAAAAAGAAAGAAAGAAAAAAATAGGCAGCAGAGCTGGGTTTTATAATCATGTATGCCCAACTCCACGTCCAGAATGTTAATCATGATGCTGTCCTTAGATGTGGCACATATAAGAGGGTTTTTAACCCGTCTTAATTTGGGACATGATTTACTTTCTATACAGTGATTTCTCACTTCTATCCTTATACTTTCTATATTTCTAAAGCCAGGGGAATTGAAAGAACTTTTGTACTACCATGTGTTTCATTTATAAATAGCCCCAGACTATTTTGGAAACCTACTTCATTTTTCAAACTTGATATGCTATTATAGTTTTCAGTTCTCTTCCTTCTCAGCACACTCTTTTCTGTGCTTTCTTTGTGCAAGGATGGCAAAAATGGAAACTTCAGTGTTGCTGAATGTTAAAAATTTGGCTCAAGGAAAGAACCATGGTTTATGATTTAAGAGATTCGAGTTCTAGTTCTGCCTCTGAAATTTAGGCTAAGATATTGGTATTAATACTATTTTGCCACAGTAAGTTATTGTAAAGGAAAAGATCAAATATATCAAAAGCAGTTCGCACAGAATTTCTCTGTGTGTCAGCAATTATGATAGCTGCAGTGGGTTGTTGGAAATAGAACTAAGGCAAAACAACTGGAGTTCCCTCCGTGGCTCAGCGGAAATGAATCCGACTAGGAACCATGAGGTTGCGGGCTCAATCCCTGGCCTCACTCAGTGGGTTAAGGATCCGGCGTTGCCGTGAGCTGTGGTGTAGGTTGTAAACGGTGGCTGGGATCCCGCGTTGCTGTGGCTGTGGTGTAGGCCAGCAGCTGTAGCTCCAATCAGACCCCTAGCCTGGGAACCTCCACATGCCGCAAAGAAAAAAAGGCAAAACAACTTTAGACTTATCACAGCTTTATGAGGACCTACTTAATTAGAATCGGGCATCTTGTTAAATCCTTTTTACGTTATTTGGCTTGGCCGAAGCGTAATACTCATTGAACTGCTGCAGCTATATGAAGGACATATAGGTAGAGAAGTGATTAAATTGCTGTCTGAATTATCTCGACAATACTGTATTCATTTTGTTTTTGTCTTTTTTTTTTTTTTAGGGCCACACCGGCATGTGGAGGTTCCCTGGCTAAGGGTCAAATTGAAGCAGTAACCACTGGCCTCCGCCACAGCCACATCAGACCCAAGCTGCATCTGCGACGTACACCACAGCTCACGGCAACGCCGGATCCTTAACCCAGTGAGCGAGGCCAGGGATTGAACCTTCGTCCTCATGGATGCTTGTCTGATTCATTTTCACTGAGCCATGATGGGAGCTCCCAATACTGTATTCATCGATTAGGTCAAAATTGAATGTTTTGCTCTCTAAGCTATGCAGAGTAAGACAAAAGAATGGGAAGGAAACCTGGATTAGGGAAGTTGGTGGAGGGGAAGAAAAAATAAAGACATTCAGGGGAAACCAGGCTTAATTGGGTCATTCGGAAGCATTGTGAGAATTGAATCATGGGTAAACTGTGTATTATTAAGTTGAGGGTAGGTAATTTTGCCATTGAAAGTGCTGTGCTCTTGACCTGGGCCGAGTGCAGCTTAAGGATTTAAGTAGCTGACATCGCACTGCGTTGTTTGTGGCCCAATGAACTAGAGAGAAAATGACTTGAGAGATCATCCACAAACATATGAAAGTACAGACTTATTTGTCCAAGGTGTTTTGGGGGTGTGTGTGTGTGTGTGTGTGTGTGTGTGTGTTTTTTGCAGTGGGGGGAGCAGAGAGTCCAGGTTGATCATTTTGGTAAGCTCATTCGCCTTTAATGGCCATTGTTTCACAAATGTTTTTCAGCATCTTCCAGACTTTAATCGTTCAGTACCACCTTCATCAGTTTTTGCCTCATTCATTTACTTTTCTTTCTGTTGTCTTTGTAGGGCCACACCTATGGCGTATGGAAGTTCCCAGGCCAGGGGTCCGATCGGAGCTGTAGCCGCCGGCCTTCACCACAGCCACAGCAATGTGGGATCTGAGCCATGTCTGCATCCTACACCACAGCTCACAGCAACACCGTATCCTTAACCCAGTGAGAGAGGCCGGGGATCGAACCTGCCTCCTCATGGATGCTAGTTGCATCATGTTTAACAACTGAGCCACAACGGGACCTCCTTACTTTTCTTTTTGACTTACTTTTTTTTTGCCATACCCACAGCATGTGAAAGTTCCCCAAGCCACAGTGGCAACCAGAGCTGCTGCAATGACAGTGCTGGGTCCTTAACCTAAAGTGCCACAGGAGAACGCTTAACTTACTGTGTTTTAAATAAGAACTTTATACTTCTGTTGAAATCTCAGATTTGATATGATAGTTCTAATTTTTCCTAATGTATGTTTATGAAATAAGTATGTAAAATTAGAATGAAACCTGTCCATCTGTGGTCTACCCAAAATTACCTTTTTTTTTTTTATGCTTTTTAAGGTCACACCCGCAGCATATGGAGGTTCCCAGGCTAGGGGGTCTAATCGGAGCTACAGCTGCTGGCCTACACCACAGCCACAGCCACAGCCACAACAACACTAGATCCAAGCTGCGTCTGTGACCTACACCACAGCTCACGGCAACTCCGGATCCTTAACCCACTGAGCAAGGCCAGGGATCGAACCCGCCACCTCATGGTTCCCAGTCAGATTCTTTTCTGCTGCACCACAACGGGAACTCCATACCCAAAATTATCTTAAGAAATACTCCTTTCATCCACTTTTACTCTTCTCTTTGCAGAGGGGGTACACAGGATGCTGAAGATAGAAGGTTAAAGGGAAAACCCAAAGCCTGGATATAGGGGCTCTCCTGTGGAATTTTCTAGGCAGACTTGAGATGTTTCCCTTTGAGAAAGTCTCCCTTCGGGTTAGCCAAAAGCAAACTTGGGTTCGACTTTGTTTCATGTTTTTCCCCCTTAGATTTTTTTTTTTAAACTACTGAATATTTTTTAGGCTACAGAAGTTTCTAGGCCACGTGAGTGTTTTTGTTTCCTGGCAGAAACTTTGTTTTGAAAATTCTAAACTTGCTTTGGCTTCAAATAAAAGGGAATAAGGTTTCTTCTTGCTCATTTTGGTGATGAGATTCACTCTACCAGCTCCTAAGCCTGCAGGTTCAGCCAGTGTCTGTGAGCTGCTTCTTATGTGCCAGGAAGGCACTGCTAATCCCTGTGAGGCCAAGAAGCCATGGTCCCCTCTTCTGTGAGGTATGGCAGAAAAGCTGTGATAGAGATATCTGCCCGAGACAGGAGCTTCCAGCTCTTGGTATAGATCAGCAAAGACCTTAGAGCTGGTTGAGCAGGGAGGGCTGGGCATGTTGAGTGTATGCCATTAGGAAGGTGACACAGTTTGTGTCACCATAGTGCCATGGTCTTTTCTTCTCAGGCAGTCATCATAAATGATGGTGCGGCAGAATTTCCGTGGGTTCTGCCCTGGCCCGTGTATTCCGACAAGAATCTCTCTCAAACTCACAGCCTCGCTGCCCTCACCGCCCTCACATGAATTTGAAGTAATAACTAGGACACCTTCAGTAACAGTTGGCATATTGAGAGGGCATCATTCCCAAAACAACATCTTAACGAGCTCTGTGCTTCAGGAGCAAGCCTTGTTTCCGTAGACTCGGGCAGGTGCAGTGTCCCTGGCAGCAAGGTGGCAGAAGTGGCTGCGATCGCAGCACGAGGCGGTCCTGCTTTAGGAGGGTCGCTCTGGAGCAGCCCTGATCATCTCAGGGACTCCAGCCCTGGGTAGGAGGGTGGTATACGCATAAGGCAGGAGAAAGATCATCAAACCAGGCAGCCCCTGGCCCCTTCTAGGGAATGTGTGTTCAGATTCTGAGATGGTGAGTCTGGTCTCCACGTGGCATCTAACCCACCCCTCCGTAATCCAGGCCACCGCCTGCCACCTAGAACTGGAGCAACACGTTCAAAAACCAGCAGCTGAGAGATAATGTTCAACTCTAGGCATGCGGGAGTCAGTTAAAGGAGAAGCTTCCAAACCACCCTCACCCTGGCTGTCTAAAACCCTCACAGTGCCAACTGCACTGATGGCTGAATCCAGTCTTAGACCTTGGGGGATTTAATAAATGCAGGCTTAAAAAAAAAAAAAATTGGCACACTTGTTCTCTGAAAAGAGAAAAAAAAAAAAAACCCTGGGGTGGGGGTGGGGGCCTGAGCATTACTTCAGACCCAGTCACGTCTCTGCTGCCAGAGACCGCACCCCCTCCTCAGACATAACCACAGAAGACTATTGCTTTTGGCCGGGTCTCTGACCTTGAAGGGTCCAGCCAGCCGCCTGGAAGATTTGGGTGCTAGACATAATATGGGTAGAGTCCAAAGGTTATATCTGTTTTATATGTTTTATTGAGAATGGCTGTATTAATTTTTTTTATTCCCCACAAGTTCTGCTCTTGAAGGAAATCTAAAATGCTTCACAAAATCGCTGCCACTGAGTTTTATATATATAATCCAAAGCAATTCAGAAATATAAATAATACTAGAGTTTGGGGCAGCATAAGCAAGTGACACCATATTGCCTTTCTCTTGGACATACACCAAACTGAGAATGTGGATTGTTTTCCAATTTGTGTTAAATCCTTTGCTTACCTTCTTCTGAATGTGATGAGGCAGATTTTCCTTGGAAAAATAGTTTGCATTCAGCTGGGGAGCTTGATTTTTCTCCATCAGTTTCTCCCTTTAATAATTGAAAACTACTGTTCATTATTTACATAAAACTGTCTTTTCCTGGTCTGCTTTCTATAACCTTTCCCCTTGAAAGAATTTTAAGAATTGCCTGACTTTCCTCTGGGGGATTTTAGGCCTGCTTTATCCCAGATGTGGGACACAGACGAGGCTGGGTTTTTTTTTTTTTTTTTAATGTTCCTACATTTACAAGACGTTCTTTTAACTTGTGAGCAGAGCTGCCACTGAAAAGGACTTTCAAGAAAGCTAAGTAGTTAAGAAAATATGTGAGCTTGGTTTAAATGTCTCACTTTACTGAATGACACCAAAATCCCATATGCGAAATGAGAAAGTAGACAGTAGTATCAGATCATCACACGTGTTCTTTCGGCATTTTAATTCTGGATTTTATTTTCTGAATGAAGTCATGTCAGTCTCTACTCCCAGTAGCCCTGTGTCTGATCTTGCCCCGAACGCCTGCAGATGACAGCCCAGGGGACACATGGGTTTAGCAGATGTTCACCCTGCTTTTGTCTTCCTGGTCCCCACCTTCTGCTGACACAGAGAGGATATTTAGCCTTCCTCAGTGTTTTGTCTGCTCCCATTCTTATAGATGCCTTGATCCTAATCCCTGGTTCAGAATGGAGGACGTTAGGGAGAATTTAGAGTGAAGGAGGCTGGATTAAGAAAGATCTTTTTTGCTTTGTAGGACCGCACCGGCCCATGAAGTTCCCAGGCCAGGGGTCCAGTCAGAGCTGTAGCCACCGGCCTAGTCCACAGCCACAGCCACTGGGGACCTGAGCCGCCTCTGAGAGCTACGCCACAGCTCAGGGCAACGCGGGATCCTTAAACCAATGAGCGAGTCCTGGGATTGAACCCAGGTCCTCACGGATACTAGTCGGCCTTGTTTCTGCTGCACCACCACAGGAACTCCAGATTTTCATATTTTTTCCTAGCATTCATTCCGATTCCCAGACGACATTTCAACACCAGCTTTTGGTTATTGTGGTTTTCCTATTAACGTCCAAAAATACCCAAAAACCAAAACTTTTGTGAGAAGAATGCCAAGGAGAGTTTTTCTTACCTGCTTGAGCAGCCACATCGTTGTTCCCGAGTCCAGAGTTCTGCTTTCCACAATGAATACGTGTCCGAGGTTTAAGTCAGTTTCCTCCTAGTTCAAAATTTGGTTGTATTTCTGAAAGCTCTCCGTTCATAGGCTTAATTTTCACAGTAAGCCAGGCGGCTTTTCCTGCTAAGCCAGGTTGCCCCACGGTCCCCTGGTTGACACGGCCCTCTCTGTTCCCCCCTGTAGGATCTTTCGAAGATGGTTTGGCTGCCCCGGAGACTTAGAGATCGGATGCCACGATGAGGACTCACACACGGGGGGCTCCCAGCGTGTTTTTCATACACGTGCTTGGCCTGGCGTCCGCCTACGTCACCGACGCGAACCCGGAAGTCATGATCCCCTTCACCAACGCCAACTACGACAGCCACCCGATGCTCTTCTTCTCCAGGGCGGAGGTGGCCGAGCTGCAGCTCCGGGCCGCCAGCTCGCACGCGCACCTCGCGGCGCGCCTGGCCGAGGCCGTGCGCACCATGCTGTCCAGCCCCCTGGAGTACCTGCCCCCCTGGGATCCCGGGGAGTACAGCGCCCGCTGGAACGAGATCTACGGCAACAACCTGGGGGCCCTGGCGATGTTCTGCGTGCTGTACCCCGACAACATTGAAGCCCGCGACATGGCCAAGGACTACATGGAGAGGATGGCAGCTCAGCCTAGTTGGTAGATTTTTGTCTTTTTCTTCTTCCCGCGTTACCTCTGCCATGGCGAGAAAGGAATGCATAGTCAGATGGGATCTCAGAGGCCAGATTTTCACATCCTTTGTGTGTGTGTGTGTGTGTGTGTGTGTGTACACACGTGTGTGTGGGTGAAGGAGAGAGGTTACTTTTAGTGGCTCTGTTGTCAGTGGCTTATGAATGGTCCCTCGTTGCAAAAGACTGAGTAACTTCCACGTTTAAAGTTCAGCCGGAAATATTTAGACATAACCTAACCAAAGATGAAACAATTCGCTGTACTGAGTAAACAGCATCATCTTGATTGTTAAGATTCCTTCCTCTCTCCTTTAACCACGAAGTGACCTCAGGCAGATATTGCCACCATCTGGCCTTAGGTTCAGACTGAGCCTCAAGGGGGTAAAACCTTTAGCCAGCAAGAGATCTCAACCAGTTAAGATTTGGACAGTTAGGAACTAAAAGTAAATGGGTAGGATTAACTGGCGATTGATGTTTAAGATCTATCCAGTAACCAGCAAATTGCCCAAACCTGTAGGAGAACCAACGTTGTGGTGTAATTATGTGAGGAATTCTAATTACGTAATAATTTCCTTTCAGAAGTTTCAAGATTTGAGAATGAACTTCCTGCCCCTTCTTAATTGGCTAAATTTATTTTACTTGTTTATAATTATTGTCTCTACCTGATTGCCAAAGTTGTGGGATGGATTAATTAAACTGGGGGTTCTGTGGGTATTCTTAGTTAAACTATGTTTTCATACACATTCATGGTCCAGTTACACTCAAAAACTTACAAACTATTTGGAATATCCTTTTAAAAGTACGTGGACTGATACTTCTCATAGGGTTGGAGAGAGTTCTTTTTCTTTTACTTTTTTTTTTTTTTTGCCATGGCCTATGGAAGTTTCCTGGCCAGGGATTAAATTCCAGCTGCAGCTGTGACCTATACCACAGCTGTGACGATGCCAGATGCTTAACCCACTGCTCTGGGCTGGGGATCAAACCTGAGTTGTTGCAGAGACAATGCCGATTCTTAACCCACTGTGCCACAGTGGGAATTTTGAGAGCTCATTTTTCTTCTTCTTTTTTTTTTTTTTTTTTTGTTGCCTTTTTAGGGCTCCGTCTGTGGGATATGGAGGTTCCCAGGCTAGGGGTTGAATCAGAGCTGTGGCCGCCGGCCTACACCACAGCCACAACAGTGTGGGATCCTTAACCCACTGAGTGAGGCCACCTCATCTATTCCTGAAAGAAATATTACACTAAAATTCTACACCAAGAAATAAAAGAACTATGAAAATGGAGTATTTGAACTATAGGTTTCCATTATCAAGGGCGTCTATAAGGGTATTTTTTAAGTTTTTTTTTTATTTGTTTTAGGTAGATGAGTAAAATTTGACAGATTAAGATACCGATGAAAATGTTCTAGAGAGCCGTCTGTTTCACTTCGTGGGAGAGTAACTAACTGTGAAGTACCACTTTTTAATGGAGAGTTTTTTTTTTTATTACAAATATAATCACATTGAGAGAATTATACAAGGCCCAGGCAATTTTATCATCATGATAAAAAACATTCAGACATATAAATACCAACTTGAGTGAATGCTGTTATTAGCGAGGATTAGACTCCTATGATAAAAGAAGGAAAATTAATGAAGTGATCATTTTCGTAGTTTCTACAAGTTCAGAAATAGGGGTTAGTGGAGGTGTGTAGAAATTTACCAGAGGACTAGCACTTTATTCCTGGCAGTAGTGATAGAGCTATAACTCTGCCGTTATCCAGTAACCCAAAAGCTAGTCTGTGATTTAATAGAGCTGAACAGTTGACTTCTTTCTCTCGACCTCTTAGAAGCTGAAGGTCAGATACTGAGAATTTGCCTTTACCTGGTTTCTCGTTCCAGAAGTGATCCCAGCCTAAAAAGTCGAGCTACCTGGAACGTTTTGTCTTGGCAGGTACTGTTACCAGGTTGTCCTTTTAAATGATTTTATGGAAGTTTTAACTTTTTAAGAGCTACCACCCCTAACCCCTAGACTCTTAAATTTTTACTAAATTGTAGTTGAACATAATCAAATCACTTTTTGACAATTTAAAACACTGCTAAAATTTTTTTTTAGTTCAGCCATCCCTATTTAAGTAATTAAGTCATATATATGTCCCCGCTATGCCCAGAGAAGTGTGCTGTGGGTATTGTCATTGTCTTAGGATATAGTTTACCTATGTTTGGTGTCAGGGGAAAATAAAAGACTGTTATATATAAAAGAGATCAATAATTACTATTGTGCAATTTTAAAAGTGGCTTCATCACACTCATTGCATTTGCCATATTTTGAAAACCAGTGACTAAATTGTGTCCATTTGCTTATTTAATTAACAATTCACTGAGCATGTGTTATGTGCCATGCGCTATGCTAGGTCCTAGGGATAGAGCGATAAAAGGATTGCCCAGTAAGTTTAAAATCTGCCTAGGGTCCCTAGGGTTTAAAATTTACCTACGGTAAAGACTGCTAACACTGAGTATTTGAAATTTAAGACGGGCCTATATCCTCTGCTCAGAATTAAGTGGAAGGATCACTTAATAGGATGTTCATTAGTTTTTATCCATGACTTACTTAAAATTTCGAGGATTAAATGAGATAACGTAAAGTACATAGCACAATTCCTGTCACATTGTAAACCTTCAGTAAATAAGAGTAATGACAATATTGATAATCATTGTCATTGATATTTGCTTAGAACTTACACACTATTTAGTTTATAATTTGGTGTATGTAGGCTCTAAGGAAATAGTATTTGTTTGGGATTTATTTGGAGATTTTACTTATCTTTGTTCAAATTGCTCTCAAAACTGGAACATCTGTTTAACTCATAACATGTTCTCTTTGGCTTGTTTCCATTAAAACTCTCAGCAATGCTCCCCTGAGCCCTTTTTTTTAGCATATAAGAATCTGACGGTAACACCAATCAGGATGGCTTAGGGGAATGTAACAAGGATATGTATTTTGTCTGGTATTAAAAAGAAATACGTCTGAGATACGCATGCACACAGATTATTAATGTGGTTCATATCATTTGAGTATTTTTTAAATAAAGAGCTAAAAGGTCACATCTGTAGATTCACTTATTTAAGAATCTAGGACTGTTGGAAAAGGTAAATGGAAAATATTACCTAATTATTTACTGATCTTACGGTGTCCACTTGGTATAAGGTATCACAGAGTAGAAAGGAATCTCATAACTTGATAATGATGGTGGTGGTGATTGAAAAAGAGCAACGTGCAAAACTTTCTTCTTTTAACCTTATAACTCTGTGTGTCGACAAGTACCCAGATGATTGGGTACCACAGCAAGATGAGACATGTCGACATACCCTATCTGCTTTTGCAGTGATGCCCACATTCTCTTTCAGAAGCTCTCTCTCTCTTTCTCCTTCTGTTAATGTCATTTTACGGTAAAAATAGCAGAGTAATTTAAAAGGATATTATTTTAACCTATATATAAAATTGCAGGAGTTCCCTTCATGGCTCAGCAGTTAACGAACCTGACTAGCATCCATGAGGATGAAGGTTCGATCCCTGGCCTCCCGTAGTGGGTTAAGGATCCAACGTTGCCGTGAGCTGTGGTGTAGGTCGCAGACGCAGCTCAGATCCCGAGTTGCTGTGTCTGTGGTGTAGGCTGGCAGCTACAGGTCCTGTTAGACCCCTAGTCTAGGAACCTCCATATGCGGCAGGTGCGGCCCTTAAAAAAAATGAAAGCAAATAATAATAAAATAATAAGTAATATTAAAATGGGAAATTATTTTCAGCATCACCAGTTATGTCTTTTTTTCTCCTCAATATCTCATCTTCTTAGTGAAAGCTAGGATTTAGGTTATAGTTGGCTCTGTGTTATGTAGAAGCTTGATTAGAACTTAATTATACATTGAAGAAAGTTTAATGAGCTTAGATCATAAGTCTAGAGCAGGTAACAATAGAAAATGCATTTTATTATACTTAAATTCATTTTTAAATACACTATCGCCTAGTCATTAGATCAAGTCCTTTGTATGTCAGTTGGGACATGAGGGTATTCTCATTTATAAATGGTTGCTTTCTGAATTTAGTCCTTACATAGTTGAGAACCTTATTGGATTCCAAATAACTAAAAATTCTCCACCACTTTTTTCCCCCCAGAAATTTAACTTTAAGGTGGGAAAATAATAAAAATAGTTCTTAGTAGAGATTTAAAAGAGATTCCCAAAAAGCCAATTTTTGGAGTTTTCAGAGTCAGCTCCATTATTGCTCTACTGTCCTAAAATTTTCATTTTATGTATTTTATTTACCTATTTATATTTTTTTTCTAGTATACCTTTCTCCAAAAGATTAAGGAAACAACATGCAGTATTCGAATCAGGAGTAGCTGAGAAAGAAAGTAGGAAAGAAAAAGAAAAAAGATTAGGGACATCAGCTGGACTAGCACTGAGGCAGTTGCTGAAATGTGTCTTACATCCCATAAGTGGGCCACACATGGGCCCTGAGGTTTTTGTTTCTTTATTTTTAGGGCCACACCCACGGCATATGGAGGTTCCCAGGCTAGGGGTCAAATCGGAGCTATAACCGCCAGCCTACACCACAGCCACAGCAACACCAGATCAAAGGCACATCTGCCACCTACACCACAGCTCACGGCAACGCCGGATCCTTAACCCACTGAGCGAGGCCAGGGATTGAACCCTCTTCCTCATGGTTCCTAGTCGGATTCTGAACCTGCTGAGTCACAAAGGGAACTCCTGTGGGTGGTTTGGTTTTGTTTTCACAGCAAAGAAAGTAGGCTCAGGTTGTTTTGACGTATAGGGAGTGTCAGTGGGATTAAAAACTGATTCTTTACTCCATAGAAGAACTACTTTTGACTCAAGGATGGGAAAAAAATTTCTCCTCGGGTTTTCCTGAGGAGCCTTCACAAGTAGTTTTATGAGCATCCTTGGACTGCCTGTGTGATGAGTGGCACAGAGCTGGTTTTTGTCTGTTTTGTTTTGTTCCAGACTAGACTGAGGGCAGGGCCGGCTCTGTTTTGCTCGTGCATGTCCCCCCACCACTGAGCACGGTAACAGGTAGATTTCTGCCCAGTGAATGAATGCCGAGCGCCTTAGCATCCCTGGATGAAGGCTCTCCACAGTGAAGTTCTCTACAACCAGCGTGGGCGTATGGTTTCGCCCCAGGCCACTTTCTTTCCCCTAGTCCAGCTTAGTCCTTCAGAAGAATTTTGCATAGGGAGAGCAATGAAGTTCTGCGTGTCAGGCCGCCTCCGTGATCATTGCGTGTCTCAGCTGAACTCGTAATAGATGGGTTGTGGTGAGTTCGATGCTCCACCGCTCTGCCCGTCCTTACAGCGATCTTCCATAGCTAAAAACAAAGCGAATAAAAAAACGCGCTCACATCATTATTAGAAAACACTACAGGCCTTGAGTCACTTAACAAAGGTACCAGTAAGATGATGATACTTCATTTCCTATGAACAGGTGAATACGCTGAGCAGAGGTTTAAGGTAGGGTGGTGACAGAGTTTGCTGTTCAAGCTGTATTAACAGCATGTGATCAGCCGTGTGCATTTCTGGGCAGCGGGGCTTTTCCAGGCTTGTTTCCAAACATTGTAAAGCCTGGGGAAGAGGCCCAGCATACTGATTCTTGGATGGAGGGCTGCACTTGCAGCTTAACTCTCTGTTTTATTGGCCATATATCCTTTGGTAGTTTTTTTTAAAAAACCTCCATGGACCTTAGTTTCCTCATCTGTATACTTTGGATGATTCTTGCCCTACAGGCCATGTTGTTCCAGGATTAAATGAGATGATGCATGGAAAGCTCTTAGCACCGTGTGCCTGACACATAGTTTTACTTAAAATGTTTGTTGTCATCCAAGTTTCTTGATACACAGTATTCTGTTTTACCCACTCACTCTGGAGCAGTGTTTTTGAGAAGCGTTCATTTTGCATCATTCTTCCCCCCCTTTCTTTCTCGTATTTTTGCTTACTTATCATCAGAAAACAAATCACCAAGGAAAGACATTGCTTCACTCTTTCCTTGGTGCCAGTCAGCTGCAGGAATTCAGAACTGGAGAGAGAAACAAAGAAAGTGAACTCTTGAACATGGAAGTAATTGTAATTTTATTTGCAGCAGACTGCGTATTAAATCCTCACCTGTGGATTGCAAACTTCTGGAGAGTGACATCTGAGGGTGCATTTGCAAAATAAACTATGAAAAAAAAATACTGAAGAGGAAAGAAAAGAGAAAGAAAAGCCCCTGGCATAGCAAAATGCACCAATCAGTTTCCGTCCTGTATCTTCCAAAGTGAAGAGCGAGCCTGTCTTTCTCAGCATAGCCTTCTGGGCTCCAAATGCGGTTTCCTACAGCTGTTTCGCAGGCTTTTTACTTCTCTGAATTGCACATTAAGGCTGGGAATCAAAGGGCGGGAGGATGTAGCTGGGCCCCAGCATGGGGAGCCACAGCACCATGAGTGTAAAGATCGGGTTTTCCTCTCGTGACTGTACAGTGGCGGAGACCAGGAGGCGTAGCCCGGAGCGCACCTGGGAGCCATTGGATTCAAGGAGACAAACCCAGTGGACTCGTGAAACAAATGCTGCCTGTCAGAAAATCCAGTCCCCAACTCCCCTGGCTTTTTCTCTTTCGTGCTTTCCCTTGCTTCTGCCTTTCTGCCTCCTCTTTCTGCCTCTTTTTCTGTCTGTTCCTTTCATCCTGGGATCTAAAGAAAGTGACTGATTTTACCGTGCTGCCGATCTTGGGAAACGGAAGGCTCAGACTGATGACAGCGAGGCTCGGGGGAGGGGAGGATCAGATTCTTTGAAATGAACAGAAACACATGTTTTAGGAACCCAGCCGTTGGGAATTCCCTTCTGGAACGCCACTTAAGAAGCAGGTTGTTGCCAGCATCCTTCCAGATGAAGACACTGGGCAAGGATTGGTGTCAGGTGACCCGAGGCAGGAGGCAGAGGGAGAGGCCATGTCAGACTGTGCGAGTTAGCTGAGCATCTCGGTGGGTTTTCATACACAACCAGCAAACTCTTCTCCGTCTACGTCAAGTGTGGGTGAGGAGAGTTTTAGTAATGCTTCTTCTTGTCAACAGATTTGCAAGACACCACGAACTGAAAAGAAATCCAAAGTTAGCTTTTTTTCGGTAGGATCTTTTTGTGGTTTGATTCTGACATTAGCATTGGCACAACCCTTAGCTGTCGCCATGTGGAGTAATGCTCTCGCCTGCCTTTGAGTGTCATTTATTGCCTTTTTAATAAAAAATGCAACATGGGCTTTCAGAGTTGTCTGAGAGAGCTGTGCATAAGGCCAGAGGAATCCATCCAGCTTCTGACGGGGTTCTAAGTCTGTGCCCCTCACCCTATGTGTACAAAGATACACATGTGGTGAGTTCCTCATAGTCTTTGCAATCTGGCTCTTATATTTTCTTCTGAAATTAAAAACTTGCCAAGCACATTGTTTAAATTTTGTACATTCCTGTCCTCTCTCCTGAGAGAAAATCTTCGTTTCAAGTGCTGCATATATGTCTATATCCTATTTCAGTAATGCTTTATTATTATTTTTTCTTTTTCTTTTTATTAAAGTCTAGTTGATTTACAGTGTCATGCCAATTTCTGCTGTACAGCATAGTAACCCACTCATACATATATATATTCATTCCTTTTCTCATGCTATATTCCATCATGTTCTGTCCCAAGAGATTGGATATAGTTCCCTGTGCTGTAAAGTGCTTTATCTTTTTTTTTTTTTTTTTTGCTTTTTAGTGCCACACCCATGGCTTATGGAGGTTCCCAGGCTAGGAGTCAAGTCAGAGATGTAGCTGCAAGCCTAGGCCACAGCCACAGAAATGTGGGATCCAAGCCTTGTCTGCGACCTACACCGCAGCTCACAGCAACGCGGGATCTTTAACCCACTGAATGAGGCCAGGGATCCAACCCACAATCTCATGGATACTAGTGATTGATTTCTGCTGCACTACAATAGGAACTCCCCGCCTTATCATTATTTTTTTAAAGGTGGCTTTTATTAAGTGAAATACGTATTCAGTTCTAATACCACTGAAGATGTCAGGGGTTGCTGGCGTTAAGTTCTTACTGATGCTATATAGATATTTACAACTCCTGGAGAACAGAAATGACACGAGTGTGTCCGTGGAGTCTCTTGTAAAGCTGGGTAGTTGTTTTTCACCTTAGTTATCTTCAGAGTAGCTTTCTATTTCATCTCCCTCCGCCGCATCTGTCAAGGGAACATATTTTAGCCATATTTAACACTCTCTCAATCATCCATCCTTACTTTTTTTTTTTCTTTTCTCCAGTGTCAACATGTGGGCTAAAGACAGCGGTGGAGCCATAGTCAAAGGCCAGATCATTGCTTATCCCACGATAAGCCTGTGGTTTAGAAGCTTTGTGTGCGGAGGGCTTGGAGGAGAGGAGTCAGCAGCGGAGTTAGGTGGAAGCTTATGATATTAGTCTTGGGAGGAAGTGAAGACCACAGCTAAGCCAGTGAGAGTGGGAGGAAGAAGGGGTGAATTTAAGAGCTATTTGGGACAGAATCTCCACAGAGATCCATTGGATACGGACACCATTTTTCAGAGTATGACTCTTTCACCAGACTCATGGATATTCTTAAAAAGAGTCTTGGGCCCGGCCCAGCCTCAGTGAATCACGATTGTTTGGGTAGGCCCAAGAACCTTCCCCTTTAATGAGTCCCCCGTGTTCTAAGATTTAAATAGTGAGGTATAAAGCACAGGTCTTGGTTTTTGTCCTGGGCTGGTGGCTGCACAGTGATGCCCAGGTGACACAGGGAATATTGAGACAAGAGATAGTTCACTCTTTTATGTGACTTTTCTTCTCTCCCTTTGTCTGTCTCCCTTTGTCTTGGTTGATATCACCAACTATGTGGACAGATGAGTTTCGAAGCGCGCTGCCCTATTATCAGTATAAGGGTTCATAGAACCCCTTGGAAAATATCTTGGCATACTTATTAGTATAATTTCTAGATTCTCCTGGCCACACCCATTCGTTTTTACACATTCGTCACGTTCCACTTTCTCCTGTTCGCTGACAGTTACTGCGCCACACTCCTTACCTCCAGCCGTGTTTCTCCTCCCCCCTTTATTCAGTGCTTCACTCTTACTGCTCCGGGCGTGCATTTTGCCATCGGTGGTGGTGTCATTGTTGGATGTGAGTGAGCTCTTCAAGAAGAAGAGGTGGATTAAAAAAAGAAAAAAAGGAAAAAGATCAGGAGTTCCCTGGTGGCTTAGTGGGTTGAGGATCTGGTCACTGCTGCAACGCTGCTTTGATCCTTGGCCCAGGAGGGGCCAAAAAAAAAAAAAAAAATCAGCCTCAGCCTGTCATCATCCAGTATGCCCCATCCAGTATGGATTCTTGAAGCATTTTAATTTCCTAGAGTACTGTGATTGTAGTGTTTTTTTTTTTCTTATTAACAGTGAATTTTATTTCAGTTATAGGTGTACAAAGATCATAAGTCAACTCGATAGATTTTGTGTCCCAAACCCACAGTGCATCCCCCCACCCCCCAGATTGTCTTGTTTGAAAAACCAAGGTTTTCCAAAATCTGTGAGTCATTGTCTGTTCTTCAAAAAGTTCATTGTGTCTTTTTAGTTTCCACATGTAAGCGGTAGCATTGGGTGTTGCTGTCTAATTGTCTGACTGATTTCACTTCGTATGATAATTTCTAGGTTCATCCATGTTGCTATAAATGTTATTCCTTTCCTTTTAATGTCTGAGTAATAGTCCATTGTGTGTATGTACTATATCTTCCCTATCCATTCCTCTGTTGATGTGTATTTAGGTTGTTTCCATAACCTGGCTTCTTCCCTCTCTAGCTGCTTTAGATGTAAAGTTAGGTTGTTCATTTGAGCTTTTTCTTGTGTCCTGAGGTAGGCTTGTATTGTTATATACTTTCCTCTTAGAACTGCTTTTGCTGCATCCCAGAGGTTTTGGAGTGTCGCGTCTTTGTTGTCATTTGCTTCTAGGTATTTTTTAATTTCCTCTTTGATTTCTTCAGTGATCCATTGGTTGTTGTCTTGTTTTTGTATCCATTCGGCTAGTTTGTGTCTTTTGGTTGGGGCATTCAGTCCATTAACATTTAAGGTAATTACTGATATATATGTTCTTATTGCCATTGTATTAACTATTTGGGGTTTTTTTGCTCTTTTTTTTTTTTACCCTGAAGTTTTGATATAGGAGTCTATATACAAATGAGATTGTTTTAAGTTGTTGGTTTCTTAATTGCATG
>PVHT020000080.1:14577286-14612949 GCA_004024745.2 Catagonus wagneri
TAAGGTAATTACTGATATATATGTTCTTATTGCCATTGTATTAACTATTTGGGGTTTTTTTGCTCTTTTTTTTTTTTACCCTGAAGTTTTGATATAGGAGTCTATATACAAATGAGATTGTTTTAAGTTGTTGGTTTCTTAATTGCATGTGCGTCTCCAGTGACCTGCATTTGTGCTCTCTTCTCACGATTTCTGATTTTGGTAGCATAGTTGTGCATGGATGATTTAGTATCTTTACTGTATATATGCCTTTCCTGGTGAGCCTTGTCATTTGTGGCCTTTTCTCTTCTGACTAGAGAAGTTCCTTTAAGATTTGTTGTAAAGCTGGTTTAGTGTTGCAGAAATCTCTTAGCTTTTGCTTATCTGTAAAGGTTTTGATCTCTCCTTCAAATCTGAATGTGAGCCTTGCAGGGTAAAGCAATCTTGGTTGGAAGTTTTTCCCTTTCATCACATTAAGTATATCATGCCTGTAGAGTTTCAGCTGAAAAATCTGCTGATAACCTTATAGGGGTTCCCTTGTATGTCATTTGTTTCGTTTCCCTAGCTGCTTTCAAAATTTTCTCTTTGTCTTTAATTTTGGTCATTTTGATTAATATGTGTCTCGGGGTGTTCCTCCTTGGGTTTATTTTATATGGTACTCGTTGCGCTTCCTGAATTTGAGTGAGTGGTTCCTTTCCCATATTAGGGAAGTTTTCGGCTATTATCTCTTCAAATAGTTTTTCTGACCCCTTCTCCCTCTCTTCTTCCTCTGGCACCACTATAATACGGATATTGGTGCATTTAACATTATCCCAGAGTTCTCTGAGACTCAGCTCATTTCCCTTCAATCTTTTATCTCTTTTCTCTTCCGCATTAGTGATTTCCACTAATCTGTGCTCCACCTCGCTGATTCATTCTTCTGCCTCCTGTATTCTATTGTTGGCTGCTTCTAATGAATTTTTTATTTCAGTTATTGTATTTTGCATCTCTTGTTGTTTAATTTTTACAGCTTGTATTTCTCTGCTCAGTGTTTCCTGTAAATTATCAATCTTTGCCTCCAGTTTATTTCCAATGCCTTGCATCATCTTCAGCATCAGCAGTCTAAAGTCTCTTTCTGGGAGGCTTTTCTCTTTCTCTCTTATCTGGCTTAGAGTTTTCTGTCTTTTCATTTTTATAGGTTTTTGGTGTGGTGACCTTTTTGCCAACAATAGAGTTGTAGCCTCTCTTAGTTCTGGCGTTTGCCTCCCCTGTGACTAAAGTTGGTATGGGCGGGGCTTGCTGTAGGCTTCCCCATGGAAGGGAGTGATGCCTGCCCACTGGTAGGTGGGGTTGATTCCTCTCCCTCTGATGGATGGGGCTTTGTCTCTGGATGAGATTAGAGGCTGGCTGTGTGCCTGAGGGGTCTTTAGGCAGCCTGTTTACTGATGGGTGGGGCTGTGATCCCACCTGGATTATTGTTTGGCCTGGGGCCTCTCAGCGCTGATGGGAGGGACCAGATTTTCCCAGAAATGGCCCCCTCCAGAGAAATGCAGGCTGATGAATGGTCCGGAGAGCTTCGCCTCCAATGCCCTTCCCCCACAACCAACCATAGTCACCACTATTTTCCCAGGAGATCCTCCAAGAATTGCAGCAAGGTTCCACCCTATGGAGACTGCTTTGCCCTGGGACCCAGTGCACGTGAAAGTCTGTGTGTGCCTTTCAAGAATGGGGTCTCTGTTTCCCCCAGTCCTGTGGAGCTCCTGCACACAAGCCCCGCTGGCCTTCAATGCCAGATGCTCCGGGGGCTCTTTCTCCCTGTGCCCGATCCCCAGGCATGGGGTTTTGACTTGGGGCTCAGAACTCTCAGTCGTGTAGCTGAGCCTCTGTGATGCAGTTACTTTCGAGTCTGTGGGGCTTCCCACCCGGGAGGTATGGGGTTGCTTCTATCGCGTAATCGCCCCTCCTACCTCTTGATGTGGTCTCCTCTTTGTCTTCTGGAGTAGAATATCTTTTTTGGAAGTTTAGAGTCCATTTGGTTGAAGGCTGTGCTCGGCATTTGGTTATAGTTTTGCTGTTTTTCGGGAGAGAAGTTGAACTCCAGGCCTTCTATTCCGCCATCTTAATCCCGATTGTAGTGTTTTAAGCTTGGCACCTGCAGGCATTGATGTCCGTTCCCAGTGGTCCACGTGGTCCATGCTTACTGGCATTTTCCACTCTTCCCCGAGTCTGGATGTTAGAAGTTTACAAACCAGCCCTCAGCTGCGCTCGCTGCCTCAGGCTCATCCACCTTTTCCCATCCTTCCTCCCCTCCAACCCTACCCAGACTTCAGGATCCTGTTTAACTTCTCCTTCCTCTAGTACCGTTTTCTCTGGCCACCTATCCCTCTCAGTTCTCACAGGTATGATTTTTCGTGTGACTGCTTGGTCTCCAGTAGTGACCCCTGGCCAGTGTGGTTCCGGTGTGCTCAGGGCCCCATGCAGATCCTTACAGCATGCTTTGCCTGTTCTCTAATTCTGCAAATTCTGGCATTTGTTTGCCTCCTCCACTGGCACAGAAGCTGATTGAGAGAGAGTAGCACCATCGTCAGGTTGTGACTTTGTGTCCTGAGAGCCAATAGGGTGGACTGGCCACCAAGACACCAATGGATTATGTTGAGTGAATGAATGATCCTGTGTAGATCGATGGTCTAAGCTTACCAAGAGCAGAAGTCCCAAATCCGTATACGGATTCGAATCTTATTTGGTGCCTTGTGTTCTGTGGGTTGTTCAGATTTGTCTGGCCTCACTCTCCCTCTGAAGACCTGCCTGTTGTCGACCTGTAGTCACAGAGGTGTTGTACCTTTGGCCCACTTGGACCCCGGTAGGAGATACTCAGGTTTTGACCTCTCCACACACAGTTCACCAGAAAGTCTTAGATCACCTGCTCTTTGAAGTGTTCCTCCTGCACCTGATATCATCCTCCCCAATCTCTTGAATTTCGGTGACCATCATCTTAACTCGCATGCAGTATTAGTGGGCAGTCCCTGTCAGCTAACCCCCATTGTGTTTGGTTTTTATTCATTTTAAAGCCACCTGCTTCTATATTTGAAATGAATAGTAGTGACATGAGGTGGTGGGAGGTGATAGTTTTCCTGGAATTAGGATCAAGGGCCGTGGAGCCGGATTGCCTGCTTTCTAATCCCATTTATGAGCCATGTGACCTGACACTTGTTACTTGGCTTCTCGATGGCTCGGTTTCTGCAACTGTAAATTGACGATAAAGATAATATGAGAAATACACCGTGTTTAGAGGATTAAATAAATTAATGAGATGGTAACTGGCATAAGGTGTTAGTTATGATTTTTATCTTTCTTACTTTGCTTTTATTTTGCGTTCTTGTACATTGATGCCAGTAAAGGCCATTTTCATCTGTAAATAAATGTATGCACATAACTCGGTTTTATATAAGTGTATTGTGTACTTATTCTGTTCTAGGCATCGTGCTAGGTATTGGGATATAAAAATTTAAAGGGTAAGTTATACATCTTGCCTGGAGTTGTTGATCTCTGGAAAGTATGGACTAATAGATAATATTAATGCAGAGGATCAGTGTTGTGATTGAGAAAGGACAGCGTGTAATGGGATGATGGAGAGGTGCGTCAGCCAACACTGGAGAATTGGGAAGGCTTTTTCCTCCCGGGGCCTAAAGGACAAATAGGAATCAGCCAGGTGAAGGGGAAAGAGCGTGTTTGATTGTTCCAAGCAGAAGTAACTGATGTTCAGAGGCCATGACATAAGGAAGCAGAGTGCTTTTGAGGAACTGAAAGTTTAATAGGGAGGAGGTAAGCAAGCATTGAGGCTTTGAGTAGAGAGCCTTGTCCACCATGCGAAGGAGCTTGGACTTTTCCTCGCAAGAACGATGGAGCCCCTGAAGGGTTTTTACAGGGCACCAACGTGATCAGCTGTGTGTGTGTGTGTGTGTGTGTGTGTGTACGTCATTGTTAAGTATAAGTAGGACTCCGTATGAACAAATGTGTGGCTTGGTAAAGTATTTTAAAGGAAACGCCCTGGTAACCACAGCACAGCTCCAGAAATAGAACTTTGCCAGCCACCTGGAAAGCCCCTCGGGGGCCCCCTCCCAATCACAGCTCCCTCTGTCCCCACAGCAACTACCCGGAGTCATCAGTCACGCCCTTGAGTTTCTTTATAGTTCATGCAAGTGTGCATCCCTAAGTCCCTAGGCACAAGTTTAGTCTTGCTCGTTTTTTAAATGTCTTTTAAGTCTTTTTTTTTTTAAATCTGCAGTTTCTCTTCCATTCTTTTATTTTTGTTACGACTTATCTGTGGAGGAACCTGGGCCCTTCGACCTGCTCAGCTTCCTGCAGTCTGGATGCTGTTGACTGCAGGCTCAAGATGCAGCCCTGCGAGGTCCCCCGCCTTTGGTATTTCCTGCACACTGACAGCTGGGTGCCCAGGTTTCTCCTCCAGTGCAGTTTTGATCACTTTGACCTAAGCTTAGGTGGCGGCTGTTTTCTCATCAGGAGACACAAAACGGCGGCTGGTTTTGCCACGTGATGGGTTTGTGTTTTAGGAAGACTCGCTGATCACAGGTGGAGGGTAGATTGCAGAGGTCAAACCAGGAGGGCCAGTTAGGCTTCTTGTGTTTGTTTATCCAGATGAGAGCCTGGAATAGGCGCTCTGAGAATGGAAAAACCAATGATGGGTTCCAGGAAGATTTGAGAATTCGCATGTGTAAGACCTGACAATGACATCTGAGGACCAAGGGACAGAGAACTGTCTTTATGGAGAGGATGGTGGATCTTTCAGTGCGATCGTAATGTGTGGAGCTGCGGGAGTGCTAATAAAGGGTTTGGCTTGGGATCTACAGAGTCTTTAAAGTGCCTGTGGACTCAAAAGGCGATGTTAAGGTTGCCTCTCTCAAGGAGTATTTTTAGCTACCTCCTGTTTGCCAGAAGTGAACTGTGACTTAAAAAAAAAATGTTGTTATAGAAAAAAAAAGATTTATCCAATATAAAATGTGCTTTCAAGTAAATCAACTATAATAGAAAAAAATCTAAAAAAATAAATAAAATATGCTTTCAAGTATGACATACATAGTTTCTGTTGATGATAGGAAAATGTAGAAGGGACGTTCAAAGAAGGTCAGATTGAATTAAAGTAGGCGTACCCTAATAAATCAATGAATAACAGCAAGAAGAATGCGAAGAAAAGAGAAAGTGCTCATGGGATATTACAGCCACTTGGGTGTCCTCAAATCACTTTCTGGATGTGAAACCAAAAGGAAACATGCAGGCAGTACTGCCAGAGGAAAGCGTCAGCTTGAGTGACTTGTGCTATTTCTTCTGAAGTTTGAGGGGGAGAAAAAAGATTTTTGATGGGATGTTGATGGCAATTTGAGCTTGTAACAATTAAACGAGCAAGTTTTAGTTCACTTCTGTGATTCACTTACAGGGAATTCACTATTCTAAGGGGAAAAAAATATAAGAATAAATCCACACATGCTGCTAAAATTTTATATTAACTTTATTATCTTCCTATCCTAAACTTTTGGCCATAAATACCTGTGTTCCCAGGACAGGAAATAAAATCAACCTTATTGGTATGGGGTGCTGCTCACAGGCATTATTTTGGTATCTCTCTTGAAAATAAATGGCTTCAAAGCCAAACAAACTGTTCTGGGGGGTGAGAAATGTTTTCTTGTTGTTTCTCTACCCAGTGATAATAGATTTTTCATCCTCAAATGGAGGGCGTGGACCCATTTGATGTTTCACATCTGCCTGCATCATATACCAACCGGCTTCTGCCCTCTTTGAACGTTCTGATCGTCTCAGGTGCTCTGGGTCCCTTCCTGCTGACCTCACCATGGAGTTTCCCTTATGGCTGATTCCAGATCCTCTGCTGGAAAGTGCTTTGGGCAGGCTGGCTCTCATCCTAGCTCCCACACTGAAGCAGGCTGCGGGCCTGGGTCCTCTGGGCCTGCAGGATGCATCTGATGGGCTGCCTATTTGGTGGCACATTTACCTTTAAGGCAATGGCTTTCATCCTTTTTTTGTCCATGACCCACAGTAAGAAATAAAGTTTACATCACAACCCAATATACACATAAATTTCACTCTGCATATATCAACATATAGGTCGAAGTTGCAGGGATCGGCCCTTGTTTTTAAGTCATACTTTACACGATGCTATTTACCATTCTATTGCATGTCATTGAATTCTACTAAAATGTACTGGTCACAACCCATTATATTCATTCCACGTCTACTAATAGTTTGCAGTTTTTAATTTGAAAACTCAGCTGAACATTCTGATAAACACACGGTTCCTCTTCAGAGAGTCCCTTTTTAATACCCTCTTTGTGAATACCTCCAGGGACTGCTTAACTCTTTGAGGTGGCCTCTTTATTCCATAATTTTAGAATACTTCTTCCTAAAATATATGAGGAAGCATCTTTTTTTTCATTAGGAAACAGTGCAAGTCTGTGATTAATGTCTATATTTCAGGTTTCCAGGGCTGAGTGAAATAAATTCTGCAGCACATTATTTCCAGTTGGCACCCAGAATAAAGTCAACCACAGTTCATTCACTGTTTGAAAAAGGCAACTTCAGCAAAATCTTGAAAAAAGCATATTGTAAGAAAAATTCTCATAAAGCATTAAGAAAGTGGGAATCTTGGGTAAACATTAACCTTACTGGGGAAACCATAATAGAAAGTAAAATATTGTTTCATGTATCCTAGGGCCTTAAGGTTAGCCTCATTTTGGTTTTGATATTTTCTACCCTCAGGGTGGCAAGATTTAGCAATTTGAATATGGTTTTTGCCAATATTAAAGTGTTCCTTGAGTTTTTTTTAATTTTTAAATTTTTAAAAAATTTTTGTTTTTTGCTCTTTGGGGCCTCACCTGCAGCATATGGAAATTCCCAGGCTAGGGGTCCAATCAGAGTTACAGCTGCCAGCCTACGCCACAGCCACAGCCACAGCAAGATGGTATCCCAGCCATATCTGCCACCTACACACAGCTCAGGGCCACACCAGATCCTTAACCACACTGAGCAAGGCCAGGGATCAAACTAGCATCTTCGTGGATACTAGCTGGTTTCGTTAGCATTGAGCCACAATGGGAATGCTCCTCCCTCACTTTTGAAAGTTGGTATCACAGGTAATTCTTTGTCCTGTTGCATGTGTGGTGGTGTCAAAATACTAGAGGATTGCATTAAAATAAGTGGGAGTGCCCACATGTTCAGCAACAGCGGGAAGATGGTAAATACAAGATGGCCATGACGGCAAGTCAGATTCTTTGAAGTTGGTGTGTTACTGCTAGGGCAGCTGTAACGAAGTACCGCAGATAAGGTGGCTTAAAACTAACAGGTTGATTATCTCACAGTCCTGGAAGCTAGAAATCTGAAATCAAGGTGTCAGCAGGGTTGATTCCATCTGGAGTCTTCGAAGAAAAAATCTCTTTCCAGGCTCTTAGTTTCAGGTGGTCGTAGGCAAACCTTGGCATCCCTTGCCTTGCTGCAGCATTACTCAGCCACTTATGCATACCATGCACCGTCAGCACGTACAAACTTCTTGTCTATCCATCCTTCCAAGACAGATATGTTGTGATTTTAATGGAATGAATATTGTGTTTGTAGATTTTTAACGAAGCAAAAGCTGTTGACAGCTGAACCATATCATATACATGATTACTTTTAATTTGCATACAACTTTTTGTTTTCTCTAGGGTTATTGACAGCCTTCTTATTTGCTTAGTTTCCTCTATGTTGATCATTAGCTGCCAACCAGACTCTCACTCAGTTATGTAAATCTTTTAATCCATTCAAACAAGATGTTCTTAATGACATTCTAAACAGTTCGTCCTCTTAAAGAAGTAACTGCCAGAACCTTTAACTGGCTATGTTCTAGATCTATGATAGATCTATGATCTGTGGTCTAGATCTGCTGTATAGCTGTTGACTTTTTCTCCTTTTCTCTCTTGTGATGGATCCCCTGAGCTGTGAATCTCATTTTGTCTTTGGTATATATCCTAATTTGGGTAGAGAAATTCTCCACTGGTTTCCAAAGGAAGTATTCATGAGAGGTACAAATGTGAAACCTTGGATGTGTGCACGTGTTTATTCAACTCTCATACTTAAACGGTAACTTGGCTAGGTATGGAATTATAGTCTGGAAATTGTCTTGAGTTTTGGAGGCATTGTTCCATTATCTGCTAGCATCTCCTATGCTGGTGAGATGTCTGGTTCCATTCTGACTCTTGCTAGTTTGAATGAAACTGATTTTTCTCTCTTTTGGGATCTTTCTTCATGTCATCAGTGTTACGAAATTGCAGGGTGATGGGTCTTGGTTTGGGATGTGTCTGTTTTCATCCATGTTCTATGCACTTGATGGACCCTTTCAGCTTCCAACTCATGCCCTGTAGTTCTAGGACATTTTCTAGGTATATTTGATTTTTTGCCCTTCTGTTTTTCTTTGTTTTCTTTTTTGGTTCTTTTTTTCTTCAGATGTTTAGCCTCTTGGACCAGTCCTCTAATTTCTTTCCTCCCCCCTTTTCTATTTTATTGTCTCATTTTTCTGCCTTCTTGAGATTTCTTCAACTTTCTGTTAGACTTTCTGTTGAGCTTGTCTTCCTCTTGTTTTTCATTTTCAAGAGGTCCTTTTTGTTTTGAAAATTTCTTCTATCTCTATGATTTCATTTCCCTCAAGCACATTAATCATTTGGTTCTTTGGGGCCTCTTCTTTCCTTAAATCTTTGATTTTAAGTCCTAGATTATGTGTAAGAGTGGAGTTTTATCTTAATTTCCTATTGTTGCTATAACAAATTACCACAAATTTAGCAGCTTAAAACAACACAGACTTAGAATTTCTTAGGTTAGAAGTCTCACACAGGTCTCACTGGGCCAAAATTCAGGTGTTGGTAGGACTGCATTCCTTTTGGGAGGTTCTAGGTCAGAATTTATTTCCTTGGCTTTTTCTAGTTTCTAGAGGTCACATGCGTTATTTTGCTCATGGCTACCTTGCTTCATCTTCAAAGCCATCACCATTGCATCTCTTCGATTTTTCCTTAATAACTCCCTTTGGTCATAGTCAGGAAAGGTTCTTTGCTTTTATGGACTCAGGTGCTTAGGTTGAGTTCACCCAGATAATCTACCCCCCCCACACACACACACACACAAGGTCCTTAGTTTAGTCACATTTGCAAAGTCTCTTTTCTTATGGAAGGTAGTATATTCATAGATTCTGGGACTTAGGAGTGGACATCTTTGGGGGGGCCGTTATTTATTTATTTTTATTACTGATGAAATATCCTTGCTAGTAATTAGTCTGTTCAGATTTTCTGTTTCTTTATGGTTTAGTTTTGGTAGGTTGGATATTTCTAGGAATTTATTTATTCTAGGTTATCTAATTTATTGGTATATAATTGTTCATAGTAATTTCTTATGATCCTGGGTATTCTGTATTATCAATTGTAATGGTTCCTCTTTCATTTCTAATTTTATTTAATTCAGTCTTTTTTTTCTTAGTTTAGCTGAAGCTAATATTGTTTTATCTTTTCAAAAACCAACTCTTAGTTTTCTTAGTCTTTTCTATTGTCTTTTTAACCTCTTTCATTTATTTTCATTGTGTCTTTGGTATTTTTCTTCTGTGGACTCTGGGCTTGGTTAGTTCCTCTTTTTCTAGTTCCTTGAGGTGTAAAGTTAGCTTTGAGATCTTCTTTCTTGATGTAGGTATTTATGAACTTACTTCCTAAAACAGCTTTTGCTGCGTTCTATACGTTTTGGTATGTTGTGTTTCCATTTTCATTTGTGTCAAGATTTTTTTGATTTCCCTTTTGATTTCAACTTTTGATACATTCGTTATTTAGGAGCAGCTTTTTAATCTCCACATATTTGTGAATTTTCCAGTTTTTTCCTTGTAATTTATTTCTAATTTCATACTGTTGTGATTAGAAAAGATGCTTGCTATGATTTCAGTGTTCTTAAGTTTATTAAGGCTTGTTTTGTGACCTAACATAGATAGATGCTGAGGAATATTCCATATAGGCTTGAAAAGAAAGTGTATTCTTCTGCTATTAGATAGAATGTTCTGTATATGTCTGTTAGGTTCATCTGATCTAATGTGTAGTTTAAGTCCAGTGTTTCCTCATTGGTTTTCTGTCTCATTGATCTATCCATTATTGAAAGTGGAGTGTTGAAGTCTCCTTGACTATTATTTTGAACTCTTCTTCAGGTAAATCACTTATCTCCATTTTGTTAAGTAATTTCTAGAGATTTATCTTATTCTTTTTTTTGGAACACAGTGACCTGTTTGTTCATTTGTATTGAATCAAATTCCAGACGTAGCATTTCATTTCGGTATTTATTTCTGACTGATATTTAATTTTAAATATTTGAAACATTTACATGGTTCACACTGTACCATGTCAGAATCATATAACAAATCATGCCATCATAAATAACCATATGCATATATTGTTTTGTATTTGTGGAAATGTATCTTTGAGGTAGATTACTATAAGTGATATTACTGGATCAAAAAGAAAATTTGTTGGATGTTGCTAAACTCTATCCCATAAGATTTTTACTACTTTGCACCCACAACAGCATTTTAAGAGTGTGCCTCCAGTTTCTCTACAGCTTTCACTAGAGTGTTTGTCGTACTTGAGATATTTACTGATCTGGATGTTAGATTAGTTGTAGATTTAAATTTCTTTTAAAACAAATAGAGCTGAAAATTTTGAATGGGGGATGTTTGACTCTTTCTTTCCTTCTTTTGTGTTAACTCTCTTGTTTGTCATTTGCTCATTTTTCCAATGAGATTTTGATCTTTTTCTTAAATTTTATGAGCCTTTTGTATGTTACAGTAAGTCTAACTGTATTCAAGATATATGATACAAATATTTTTCCCAGTTTATTCATGTTTACTTGCACTCTTTTTTTTCCCTATGAAAAAGTTTGGTTTTTGTTTTCCTTTTAAGCTTTATATGGCCAAAATGATCTATCTTTTCTTCTTTTTCTTCTTGTTTTTGAATCATACTTGGAAAGCCCTTACCTTCTCCAGGTCACAGAGGGATTCATCCACGTTTTCTTTTAAGATTTATTATTTCATACTTTACATTAGATGCCTAATCCAAGTGCCCTTTTGTCTAATTCAGGGTAGGTCTACTCACTATAGTACTTTCTTCTGGCTGTTCTTATTGCAAAGTTGGTGACTTTCTTTTTAAAAACACAGTGCTTTTGGAGTTACTTCTGTGGTGCAGTGGGATTCAGCAGTATCTTTGCTGCACCAAGACGCAGGTTTGATCCCTTGCCTGGCACAGTGTGTTAAAGGAGCAGGCTGCAGCTACAGCATAGGTTGCAACTGTGACTCAGATATGACCCCTGGCCCTGACCCCTCAGGGCAGCTGAAAAATGAAATAAGGGGTGGGGGAGCACAATGCTTCCCCTCACCAGGAAGAAGTAAAAACAATTCTGAATTTAGATAGGATTCCATATATTTTTTAATGGCCACACCCATGGCATGTGGAAGTTCCTGGGCCAGGGACTGAATCTGAGCCACAACTGCAGCAATGCCAGATCCTTTAACTCACTGTGTTGGGTCGGGAATTGAATTTGTACCTCTACAGCAACCTGGCTGCTGCAGGTGGATTCTTTTTTTTTTTTTTTTTTTTGCTTTTTAGGGCTGCACCCTTGGCATATGGAGGTTCCCAGGCTAGGGGTTGAATAGGAGCTATAGCTGCTGGCCTATGCCACAGCCATAGCAACATGGGGTCTGAGCTGCATCTGTAACCTACACACAGCACATGGCAGCGCCAGACCCTTAAACCACTGAGTGAGGTCAGGGATTGAACCCACGCAGTCAGATTCTTAACCCACTGTGCCATGGCAGGAACTCCTGGATTCTGTTCTTGGGTCTACCATTTAACTTAACTATGTAATCTCGAACGAGTAACTTTCCTATCCAAATACCACTTTTACAGTCTGTAAAATGGAGATGTAATATCTAATGTGAGTTCTGAAGATTAAACAAAATAAAATATGTAAAGGGCTTGGCACACACCCTGGGCTTAATTAATATGAAGTGCAACCTCTCTCTATCCTCCCAACTATAAATAATCAATTTTGCTTCATAATGCAAATGCCACCCCTTAGCCATCTGGTCAAACACTGGAATATGGACTCCAAGCCAAGCCAGAGGTTAGCTGTACCTGCCCCTTGGATAGCTTGCTATCATCCAGAGGCCCCTAAATTGAATTTCTCTGTATTCTGGGCTTACTCTGCTCTTCCTGTCCAGTTACTATCAGGATCCCACTGTGCTTCACAGGCAAGGCCACATGGGTTAGAAATCCACTTCCTTAGGCTAAATGCTACAGGAATTACAAAATTTCACATATTACTGACGTTTAGCATTTACGGTTAGTCTTCACACTTAACTTACAGAGGGAAAAAAGATGAATCACAACTGCCATTAGCCATGTTTTTTCAAACAGTGATAGCACATGACTCTGCTAACTTACCGGAGGCTGTTTGCAAGCACACAAAGGAATTTGGCTGAAAATTGAATGGCTTTCTCTCCGGTTCCTGTCTTCAGGACACTTTTAGAATGAATAGGCTGGTGTACATTTTAAAAATAGAATTGACCTTATTTTGTCACACTTTGGTGATGTGCCCAGGTACACACTGGAGGCAGAGGTATAGCTTATGTGCAGTAGACGCAGCTGCAGTGAAGCTGGCAGTGTGAAGTCGGTGCTGCTCTGCCCTGCAAGTCGTACTTGGCAATTTCTGAAGACTTTATTGCTGTGTTCTACATTTAAATTCTTGATTCCTTTAAAGCTTATTTCGTTTTCTCTTGAATTTATATTTCCATAAAGCAGCCAGTGTCTAAAATAAACCAGATTTCTAAACATTAATTTTACACTTGATGAATTCACTAAGTAAATATTTTATAGGGTTAAAAAAAAAACTATGTGATCTCAAAATGAGAAAGAGAAGAAGGATTGTTTTGAGTACTGCTTTTTTGGAAAGGTTTACAAACAGTAGAACCTCATTTAAACATGCTTGCGAAAACACATAGACTTGCCTATACCGTGAATCAAGCCATGGCCTTCAAAAGAGTTATATATGGATACATATGGTATAAAACTGTTAAGCTATATAAAAAGTGCTTGAAAACAAGGCTGAAAACTCTGACAGTATTATCAAGGGAGTTATGACTTGTCCCCTTGTTTCTAGTATTTATGTTTTGTATTCTGTTTATTCATTTAAAATAAATGTCAGTGACCTCTTGACACCTCTTAGATTTTAAATACAGAACTTGCATTATTCCAAGTATTTATTTTGAACAGTATTTGTGTAAAGGAAATATTTTATATAGTCTGTGACCCTTGTAATACTAAGTATTAATCTTTCCACAGATAATCATTTTCGACAGACTATATATCTACTGAACTGTAGGAAAATAATGTTAAATATTTGATCATTTTAAACTCAAACATATGTAAATAAAAATGGATGCAGATGCTAACAATGTTATGCTTTTTTAAATTGGTTAATTCACCAAGTAAGCTATCAAATTTTAAGTTAACAGACTTCTTAGATTGTCTGCTGTTGTACTCTGTACGTAATAGATAACTCAAATCATTTATGATAATGGAAGGAGCCTATCTATGTAACATTGTTATAAAAATTTGGGTTAATGAAGCTACTAAACTTTGAAAAGACTTTTAGGCCCCTTTGCTTCTTTTTACAGTCACAACTTGAATCATGGAAACAGCGTAACGTGATAAATCCTAAGCCTTTCCCAACCAACAGCCTGCACCCCAACCCAGGCAACTACTAGTCCATTTCTGTATTCACATCATTCTGTTTCATGTAAATTCACTTAAGCTCACCTCTGGAAATATTCTAGGCAGCGGCTTTTCGAATTTTTGGACTTAGAAGTCTTTTACACTCTTAAAAATTAACGATCTCAAACATCAAAAACTGTTCACATAAGCTATACCTATTGAAATTTACCATATTAGGAACTAAAACTAAGAAATTTTCAAAAAACATTTATTCGTTCATTTAAAAAATAAGCCCGTTTCGTATTACCATTGATAATATATTTTTAGGAAAAAAAAATAATTAGATTTTTGAAAACAACGTATTTAGTGTGAAGGAGGTAACTTTTCACATTTCGCCGGTTCTGTGTGTCTGCTTCTGGATTCAGTCTCTTGCCATGCAGTGTTTAGGTTGAAACATATGAAGAGCATCCAGCTTCCCACAGACATGTGACCGAAAAGGCAGGAATATCTGAGGAGTCTTTTCATGTAATTGCCGATAGTCTTCTTTGATACTGCATTGGAGCTCAACAAGTAGTAGTGGTGTGAAAGTTTTCTGTGGAGTGTGGATTACAGAAGTTAGTTTCAGTGCGGAATCTGAAACCACGTTAATGCATGAACTCCTTGTATCTTTTAATTGGTGAAAAAGAAAATCCGTTAGTGTTTTTTGCGCTCATCTTTTATCTCTGTATGGTTTTGTAATATCACGCCTTTTTGATTTTGGATATTTTCCGAGTTATTCCCATCTTCCAGATGTTGATGTGTTTAGGTATATGGTATAAAAATGTCATCAGAAATGTCTTAAAGTATTAGTAGGCTTTTAAGCTTAGAGTAGCAATAAAAGTTTTCCAAAGTTGGGTTTTTTTTTTTTTTTTGCTTGAAAGCTCAAGTTTTGTCATTGTCAACAAAAAGCTCAGTTTTCCTTGAACTGGCAGGCTTCCTTGTTTCGAGAAAATGCCCACTTAAATACCCAAGTCAAAAAACCTATAATTTGTCAGTTGATCGTTCTCTCATGTAAAAGTGATGTTTCATGAAATAAAAAGAGCCAGTTCAGCTCTCAGCTCAGTGCACAATTTCTTTTCCTCATGACAGTTCCTCATTTTCCTACTCGGTGCTTTTTACATATTTCCCCTTTCATCACACAGGGTACGAGAAAGATATATATTGAAAAGGTTGAGATTTTTATCAAGGATATTCTTAAGTGAAATCGGCTTTTTTTTTTTTTTTTGACTTAGAGTGTACGGCAATAATGCAGAATCATCCAAGGGTTACTAGAGCAGTTTGGTCCCTGTGTCTGGATTCTAACTAAGGTGCCAACATTTTTTACCCCATTAGTGCCTTTGCACCATCGGTGCAAGTGTCAGCATATAACATCTTTTTATTATTATGAGAATAATTTTTACTCTCCATGTCTGAAGCTGGGTGCGAATTTAGATAACCTCTTAGAAATGTAGCTATCACAGTTTGGATTGCATAATAGTGTAGTGATGCATCTGGTGGTACCGTGAAGTTGTTTTTATTTTTTTTGCCAATTAGTGTGCTAGTATTTTGTGGAACTAGAAACTGCTTGGAATACACAACAGTATGTGGGAGCTTGGAAATTATCTCACAAATTGCATAATAATATTCCCGAAGAACAAGAATTATATTAAGCGTTTTTTTATCCATAAAAATAAGGTCAGAGTCAGGGTTCGGAAGATGGCGACCGTTCACTGATGTCAGCTTTCTCAAGGCTGTGTGCACATGCTGTCATTTATTTACAGATGCGCCTGGAGAAGGTGCAGAGGCCCAGGGCTGGGAAACAAATGACTTGGATTCTCTGCTTGGCTCCCCAGTCACCACGAGTCAGTGAAGATTGTGTTTCTAATGCCCTGGCAGTGAGCTTGCACTAGAAGTTTGTTTTTGCTCTTTTTTTTGTTTGTTTTTTTCCATAGAAGTAGGAAATCAATTTACCCTCTTCACTGTTTACAACCAGTATCCACACTAGCAAGCTGATTGGCAAGGCAGCTTCTCTATAGCCAGTTGGTGAGGAAGCCCATCAACTTTAGTCATTTTAGCACCAGGCTGTATCTATCACTAGCAAGGCTACCCAGACACTAAAATTATTGCTAAAGGCCAAGGGATTATTTCCAAATTCCTGATTTCTTAATGATCACATACTCATTGTCAACAGTAGGCGTGTTCCTTCATTTTTTTTCTTTCTTCCCCCAAATATTTATTGCAAGTCTCCTGTGTGCCAGCCGCTGTTGTAGGACTGGAGTATATCCAGAAGTGAATACAGCAGAGGAGGAAAGATAACCCTGCACTTGTTGAACTTAAATCCCAGGAGAGGGTATATATACGGAAACACACACATGTACATACTGCAGTGCTAAGAGGACAGAAAAGTGAGGAAGTCAGTGACTTTTGTAGGTTGGAGAGTGATGCTGAGAGTCTGACAGAGTGAGCAGATACGGCTTCGCCAAAATTTCAGATCTTTAATATAAATTCCTGAAGGAGGAACATAGTCTAGAAAATGTAGTCTCTCAGAACATTTTTTTTTTTTTGGCCACGCCCACAGCATGTGAAAGTTCCTGGGCCAGGGATCGAACACACAACACAGCAGTGACCCCAGCCGCTGCGGTGACATTGCCAGATCCCTAACCCACTGAGCCACGAGGGAACTCCAGGGCATTTTTAAGTATCCTTAACCTCGGGTCTGTGGGGTTTGTAAGGGAAAAATATTACATCTTAATTTTCACTGTATCTAACTGAAATTTTAACATCTATTCTAAATGAAAAATCTGGATAACCAGTTATCAGGAGAACGTGTAACTTTGTGACTAGTACCCATGAGGATGCAGATTTAATCCCTGGCTTCACTCAGTGGGTTAACAATCCCGTATTGCTGTGAGCTGTGGTGTAGGATGCAGATGTGGCTCAGATCCTGCGTTGCTGTGGCTGTTGTGTAGGCCCGCAACTGTAGCTCCCATTCGACCCTTAGCCTGGGAACCTCCATATGCCACAGGTGCAACCCTAAGAAGACAAAAAAAAAAAAAAAAAAGCTCATATAGCACAGTTTTTAAAAATATCTATAAGTATCTGTACTGATAGTTATATTCCAAAGTAATACATTTCCTAGTACCCCTATGTGTCATATCTAATGAGTTTTAAAACACACTGAGAAAGAGGCTAAAGTTTTACTGGTTTATCAGAAGAGCCGCTAGCATAGAAAATGTTAAGCTTTAGCTTAATCCCTAATTGAGAGCTTTCTTCCACCTCCCGAAAGTACAGCACACCCTTCGTTTTGCTTCCGTCTTTTAAGGATTACTCAGATACATCCTGAACGGAGAGGGAATGGTTTCTAGATAATTCCATAGAATTGTGATTGTGAAAGATCCTTTAGGGCTTCCTGTTTAGTGCCTCCCACATGCTGTTTAATGCACTTGCAAAGTACTATAGCAAGTCAAGCAAAAATCTGGCTTCCTAGAAAAGGACAGTACACCGCTTCCCAGATCAGCTTTTGGATTTCCCAGAAAAGTTTCTGAAGGACCTGAAAGGCGGTGCAGTTCATTCTGTGGGAAAGAAGGAGGTAAAGAAATCTGACTTAGAATCAGCTCATTTCACTCGTGCGCACCAGCTCTTTAGCCACTATCCTCATTGCGGCCTTGACCAAATGGGTCTGTCTGGATCAAGAGGCCCTAAACTGTAGCCCGCGATCCCTTCAGCTGGACCAGCCTGTGGGAAATAAGATGGGGTGCGTGTACGTATTTTGTTGTTTTAGCTCAGCAGCCAGAAAAGACAGCTGAGCAACTCTAATGCAGGTGCAAAGGGGAAGAATACTCTGGAGAATTTTGCTCTGCCACTGCGTGTTGTGTGCTTTAGATCCCTTTGCACATATTCTTCTCATCATCAAGAGTGAAAAAAATAAAAATAAAAATTCTTGACATCTTTTTTTTTTTTCTTCTTCTTAGGGCCGTACCTGTGGCATATGGAAGTTCCCAGGCCACCGGTCAAATTGGAGCTGCGGCTGAAGCCTATACCACAGCCACAGCGACACGGGATCCAAGCCACATCTGTGACCTATGCCACAGTGTCTGGCAACGCTGGCTCCTTAACCCGCTGAGCGAGGCCACGGACCGAACCCGCATCTTCACGGACACTATGTTGGGTTCTTAACCCACCAAGCCACAATGGGAACTCTCCAAATTCTTGACATCTTGATGTTGCCAGGAGCTGGAAAGAGAAAAGTAACTCAATAATTTTCACATTAGACAAACGCTATGCTTGTGTCTTACGCAGAAGGAAATCTATTTTTGTGTCATTAAACCTCTCGGACTGTACCTTCACCTGTGCCCTTTCGTTCTGAGGAGTAGAGCCTTAGAAAGCATGCTGAGGGCTGTGAGCCTTGTGGCTGACACTCACTGGCGCGGCTTGTTTTCCTTCACAGGTTGGTGAAGGACGCCCCGTGGGACGAGGTCCCGCTCGCCCACTCCCTGGTTGGTTTTGCCACTGCCTATGACTTCTTGTACAACTACCTGAGCAAGACACAACAGGAGAAGTTTCTCGAAGTGATCGCCAATGCCTCAGGATATATGTATGAAACGTCCTACAGAAGAGGATGGGGATTTCAATACCTGCACAACCATCAGCCCACCAACTGCATGGCCTTGCTCACCGGAAGCCTCGTTCTGATGAATCAAGGTGCGTGTGGACACAGCCGAGGGGAGGTCCGAGCCGACAGCCGTCGTAGCTACCACGTCGTGAGCCGGGATTTTATATAACTAGGCCACGTACACGTTCCCACTTGGCTCCTAACCGAGCCCATAAAATGAAGTCAAACCCAGGGCACCTGTTAAGAGACATCTCTTTCTTCATCTCTGCTTGTCACATTGGCCTGCAGGTGGCTCAGTGTGGCCTTTGATTGTCCTAAGCCATGTCCTGACAGCCCAGGGTCAGCGGTGGATGTTCTTTTTCCCAAAGATTATTGACAGTGGAGGCGGCCAGCCTGGATAGAGTTTTTAAAAGCTGATTGGGTGGTTTATTATTTGAACTAAATATTCCTCACACAGTTGTGTATCATTACACCGCTACTTTTTTTTCTCTCTAAAGACTTTAAAACAATCTCTCTAGATTATTCAGGTCAAATTTGAAATTGACCTTCTTCCCCGTATGACATAATTGATAATATCAGATATTCTTTGTTCTTGTATCCCTGCCTTAATTACAACCCCTGGGGCAGTCTATAAATGACTAAATGAGATTGGGTGTAAGAAAGCAAGCCCTAAGGTCATAGCGAATTATTAGACTATTAAATATATTCTCGTGGAGTTCCCGTCGTGGCTCAGCAGGTTAGACACCCAGCAGTGTCCGTGAAGACGTGGATTCTGTCCCTGGCCTTGCTCAGTGGGTTAAGGATCTGGCGTTGCTGCAAGCTGTAGCACAGGTTTGCAGATGTGGCTCAGATCCGGTGTTGTTGTGGTTGTGGTGTAGGCCAGCAGGTGCAGCCTGGTTTCACCCCCAGCCTGGGAACTTCCATATGTTGCAGGTGCAGCCCTAAAAAGAAAAAAATTACATATATATATATTCGTAACTGGCAAATCCAAGAGTTTAACTCTTGATTATATTCCACATAAGCATTAGTAAGCCTCTTGTAGATTATCCAGCATCCTGGTTTGCCAAGCCTAGCTTTCTCCCTTGTCCTAGCAGCCATCACTTTTAATTAGTTCTTAAAGGAAAAGAAACTAAAATTAATTGAACATAGGACATGCGCTAATCCTCATCCATATTTTATTTAATTTTCATATCAGCCATATATGGCAGCTGGGATTTGAACCCAATTCTAGGCAGACTCAGACTTCATTGTCCTTCCACTGTATTTTGTTGCCTCTCTCTGAATATAAATTTAATTTATGGTAACTCAAGGAAAGCTTGATTAAGAGGATGAATTTTAGTCTTTTTAAAAAAATTTCTTATTAGAGTATGTAGCTGATTTACAGTGCTGTGCCAATTTCTGCCATACAGTGAAGTGACCCAGTCATGTCTACATTCCCTTTCTTATATTATTTTCCATTATGATCTATCCCAAGAGACCAGATAGAGTTCCCTGTGCTGCACAGTAGGACCTCGTTGCTTATAAGAGGATGAATTTTTATGCTAGCTCCCTTTGCTCTCAACTCTCACAAAAACAAACCAAATTTTGGAAGTCAAAAGGCAAGCCATGGGAACACCTACCATCAAACCACTTATAAATTTAAAGACCTGTGAAAAGACAACATCTTGAAGTGGTGGGAAGAACCCCAGAGTGAGCTGAATCTCAGCCCAGGGCTGTGGGTTTTAGTCTAGTTTTAGTCCCTTAGATAAATTTTTAGTTCCTTACCAGCAGGACTAGTGCTTATTTCTTCGTTTTTCACAGTAGGTAAAATTGTTGCAGATAATAAGCAGGCACTTCAAATACTGGCCCACATTGGATCCAAGTTTGTATTTTCCTCCGGCGAGTTTTACACACACTGATTTTTCCAGTGGACATCATGGGTGACTCTGGGATGTACCCTTCCAGAGCTGTTCTGTAAGCGGAACATGTGTTTATAAGAGGATGGGACCGAAGAAGGAGTGAAAGCGCTGGTCCTTCACAGCTCAGTTAATATTCAGACTTCCAGCTCCGGTTTTATTGGCAAACTCACTCTGACCTTGGGAGCTGTCTCAGCCACGCTGTTGCAGTAATCCCACGTTCTCAGACCCGTGTTGTAGGCACAGACCAAGGTGGCTTCATCAGTATTCGTGGCTCCCTCTGGACCCAGTCAAATCTCAACAGTGGGGAGAATTAGAATTTTCCTCTGTTCCATTAACCCTGCCTCAGGTTTGGTACCCAGAGCCCACAGGATCGCATGTAAGTCATTTTACAGTTGGAAAGAAGACAGGAGTGAAACGTGTAAATGATTGCACCATACTTGGAATTGTACCGGGGAACGAAATAAGCGGTATCATGAAGTTAACGATTAAATGCCAAATGAGAATATTAAGTTTGAATTCACGACAACAGGGTTCTTTGGGTGAGTTTGAGATGGTTCACGGAACTTTGAAGGATGGGCAGGATGTGGGTAAGTGAAAATCGTGAACATTCCAGGCAAGGTATATGGGTGATGGAAAAAACACAGAGCATCAGTGACAATATCGGTGCCTCCTATTGGCAGATTTGGAGTTTACAGACGTAGGTGTTGCGTCATCTCTCCTGAGTAGGGTTGTTGCAAGGAAAGAGTAAGAAAAATCAGGTAATAGGCTATCTGGGGAGCAGTGAGTAGCAGTCCTGATTTTCTTAGTCACACTGATGTTCAGTTGGAGATGGAGGATGCAGAGAGGAAAAAGATGAAGGTGACTGGGATTTAAAATCCTAGTGATTAGAGAATGGATATTAAAAACTGTCCAGAAAGCGGACTGACACGTCAGGTGTAGCTGGGTGGGAGAAGGACCTGTGTATAAGTTACAGTAACCTTTGCATAGCAGAGCCTAGGACTGGTGCTACCCTCTTGAGATGAGGGTCGGGTCTTACTTAGCCTGGTAGCTTGAATTTAGGCCCAGGGTACCTGGTGGTACCTAAGCCTTTAGAAGCCCTGGTACCTAACACAACTAGTTAGGCCACAGTAGAGCCTTCAGCATCCATGATCACACACGCGTCTATGGAAGTGAAACAGCAAAAGACCACTCGCTTTAGGAGGCAGTGAGCTTAATTTTATCCTTAGGGGTTGTGTATTTTATTTTATTTTATTTTTTGCCTTTTTTTTTTATAGGGCCGCACCCACGGCATGTAGAGGTTCCCAGGCTAGGGGTCGAATTGGAGCTACAGCTGCCGGCCTACGCCACAGCCACAGCAACACCAGATCCGAGCTGCATCTGTGACCTACACCCTAGCTCATGGCAACGCCGGATCCTTAACCCACTGAGGAAGGCCAGGGATCGAACCCGCAACCTCATGGTTCCTAGTCGGATTCATTAACCGCTGCGCCACGACGGGAACTCTGGGGTTGTGTATTTCGAATGCAAGCAAACAAAACAAAACCTGAAGACCTAGGTTCAGATCCAAGTTCTGTTCATCTTGAGTCACATGCCAGAGGTCTGGTGCAAGTCAACCTTTCTGTAATTTTGGAATAAAAATGCGTAATTGAGTTGTTAAAAGGATTAAGTAAGATTATGCTCGGTGCTGTGTGAATTTTCAGTGTTGGGAAATGTGAGGAATTGTTATTGTTGTCGGAATCCTAGTCTCACAAGAATTACAGAAAGCATTTTTGAGTCAAAAGGATATTATGAAAATTTTTAGACCTTTGATTTTCAGTTGGGGAGGTTGGAAAGGGTGGCAGGTTGAAGAAGTGCTGGAACAAAGTCATGGAGCTCATTTTTGGGAGATCTGGGACCTCAGTTGATTTCTGTCGCCTTTAGATTGTCACTCCAGAGGTCTCTCCACCCCGCTACGCCGCCTTTCCTGATTCTGTGGAATCTAAAAGCACATAAAAGCACGTAAAGGATGAGATTTTGTCTTTTAAGAACAGAATGAATTGGAGACTGTTCAGTTAGCATTTGCAGTATTTGCAGTATATTACAAATTCTGTAAAATAACAGTGAAGGTGTTTGTGAAGTGGTAAAACTTCAAAACTATTTTCAAACCGTATTTTTTAGAAAAATGAAAAGTCTCAATGTACAGATCTTTTCCTGCAGACAGAAAGTATGCGCAGATTGTAATCTTAGATGTGATGTGGTTTCAGTTTATTAAAGATTATAAAATGACTGATACCTACCTAAAGGTTTGTCTTTATCTAATGAATGATCTGTGTTCAAGAACTCCCTAAGTGTATGGACTCATCAGAAACCTGGAGTAGCAGGATGTTATATTTAGAATGTTGGTAAGCGAGAACTTTACAAAGTGCTGTTAGTGCTATAAACTAGTCAGATAATTCAGAGGGTTTTGTTTGGCCATATTTTTGCTTAGGCTTTGCCACAGCCTTTATCATTGTTTCCGTGTGTTCTCATCTTTCAGGGTATCTTCAGGAAGCATACTTATGGACCAAACAAGTTCTGACCATCATGGAGAAGTCTCTGGTCCTGCTCCGAGAGGTGACAGACGGTTCCCTCTATGAAGGCGTCGCGTATGGCAGCTATACCACTAGATCGCTCTTTCAGTATATGTTTCTTGTTCAGAGGCACTTTGACATCAACCACTTTGGCCACCCATGGCTTAAACAACACTTCGCATTTATGTATAGAACCATCCTGCCAGGTACGATAAAGACTCAGAAGTGGGAACACATTAAACTAGTGTCATTTTTTTTCTGATTATGAAGATGGGCTAGACTAAGAAAAGAAACCTGAGATTTTGAGCTATATTAAGAATAGAGGGGATATTTTTTATAATCAAAGAGTAATTCGATCCAAGAGTTATAGATAGCCAGGAACATTTGGGGAGTTAATGTGAGGATTCATAGTTTAGGCATTATAAAGTTTAGAGCGAAATAGATCAAACAGAATTTATAGCCCCTATAGCACTTTGATTTTTGTACAAACTTGAGTACATATACAAACTCGCGTTCATGAATCTAAACCAAATATAAATACTTATGATTACATGTTATCGTCCTTTATGTATGATCCTCAATCCTATTTTATTTTTTAGTTTTAAATTTGTGTTAGAGTTGATTTACAGTGTTGTGCCAATTTCCACTGTACAGCACAGTGACATTCTTTTTCTCATACTACCTTCCATCATGTTCTATCCCAAGAAACCGGATATAGTTCCCTGTGCTGTACACCAGGACCCCATTGCTTATCCATTCTAAATATAATAGTTTGCATCTACTAACCCTAAGCCCCCTGTCCGTCCCATTCCTCCCCCTCTCCTCCTTGGCAACCACAAGACTGTTCTCTATGTCTGTTAAATTTTTTTCTTCCAAAATAAACAGACATGAATCAAAAGAAAGATTGCTCCTACATATTTAAAGTGGAGCTTTGAAATTTTCTTTAAATATTCTATTGAAATGCGTAAAATATAGAAAGATAACCCAAAAAATGAATTCCTATGAAACTAATTTATTCTTGCTGTGTAGCTTAGCCTTTTAAGAGGACTGGCTCCTGTATGTGTATGTGTGTGTATGTGTGTGTACACATATGTATGTGTGTGTGTGCCTATATGTATATATAAAGAGTTTATCCATTTCCAGGACAGCCTATAACTCTCCTTGTTTCTAAATAGAAAGGTGTTAGAAAAAGTTTAGGAGGTAAATTTTCATCAGGATGGGTTTTTTTAGTTGAAAGACTCTAGACCTACAGCAAACAATCCAGTTTTTAAATCTTTTTGCTCTGATTGTATACACATGAATTGGATAGAATCTTCATTATTGGATTACTTATCAAAAAAAATACTATAGATCAAAAGGACTATGTTAAGATTTCGTTTAGACTCAACATTCGGAACCCTGTTGTTTTGTTGCTTATTCTTAAACAAGCAGGAGAGGCCTCTTTTATCTTTAATTTGCCTTGGTAGGTAAAGGCCACCTAGAGCAAGAAACCTTTGAGAGGTCTCTGTTCTTTGTAATTTGGTCTGAGATCTAACAGTCAGCCACATCGGGGACTGGGTCTTCTGAGAGCTAGAAAAGGCAATATGGTCACATCTAGGAGGAGAATTTGTATATTTATTGAACATCTATGTGCCAGGCTCTGTGCCAGGCAGGGAATTCAAAGAGTGATAAAAACATAGCTTCTGCTTTCAGGGAACTCTCAGATTAGTAGAAGATTCAAAAAAATCACTTTTTATAGAGTTCCCGTTGTGGCTCAGTGGTAACGAACCCAACTAGTATCCATGAGGATGGGGGTTTGATCCCTGGCTTCCCTTGGTGAGTTAAGGATCTGGTGTTGCCATGAGCTAAAGTGTAGGTTGCAGACAAGGCTCGGATCTGGCGTGCTGTGCCTTTGGTGTAGGCTGGCAGCTACAGCTCCGATTCAACCCCTAGCCCAGGAATTTGCATATCACACGGGTGCAGCCCTAAGAAGAAAAAAAAAAATCACCTTTTATAGTAAGATTTACTTTGAAGAGCACTTACTAAACTGGTAGAAGCAAGAATATTAGCTGCAACTTATGTAAATACAGTCATAGTAACATTCTTAGAAAGGATTCTGTGTCAAATCAATCTGTCGACCTTTCTTTATTTTTCTGCAATGGTTGGAATAATCTAGTTAAATGATTATTCCTGCTGACCCAAAGTTTCCTCCATCCTTCCTTGTCAAGAATGCCTGCAGCATATCCAGCCTTACCTGCTTTTGTTTTTCTGACCCATTCCAGTGTGATCTTTGCATTTTCTCTCTTTATTTTACCTTCTAATAGTGCATCCTGGCAGGAGCTTCTCCGGGAATTGTTGTTTTCTTCCTGTAGAAACTCATTTTCTCCCCTAGATTGTGTAACTTCTGTATTGGATGCCAAATTGAAGCACCTGATGTTATTACCTGGCCTGGAATGAGGGATGAACTGGGGGAAAGCTAGCACTCATTGCAGGTTCAGGGACACGCATGAGAAGATGGAGAGCCCAGCGGTCTATGCAGTTTCAACTGCATGTAACACGCACGTTGGAAAATGATAAAGGTGCGCAGTGTGTGAGCATTAATAGTTGTTGCCATTACCAATGACAAGTTGCCACATAAGCCACGCAGACTTGCGCACGAGGTTTGTAGAAGACATTTAGAAAGACTCTTAGTTGATCAGAGGTCAAGCGTGGGCATCACAGTTTCGTTGCTTATTTTTATCCAAGAAACACAATAGATCCTAATTTGCCACTAGGACTGAAAATCATTGTTGAGACCTTTACAGAAGTATACCGTCATGGGCTGATCTTAATTCTGTTCAACTTCTTTCCGCAGGGTTTCAAAGAACTGTGGCTATTGCAGACTCAAATTACAACTGGTTTTATGGTCCCGAAAGCCAATTAGTGTTCCTGGATAAATTTGTCCTGCGTAATGGCAGTGGTAACTGGTTGGCTGACCAGATCAGAAGGAACCGTGTGCTGGAAGGTCCAGGGACGCCGTCCAAAGGGCAGCGCTGGTGTACCCTTCACACAGAATTTCTCTGGTACGATAGCTACATTGTCTTGGCTTTAAAGAGAAATCATACCCTGGGGACAGTGTGCTAAAGCCCTCTTTAACCCTTTCTCCGTGCCACCGATGTGTTCCCAGCTTCAATTCAGTTCATATCACAGTTTTGAAACTGTTTGACACATGTCCCTCCATTTCAGATCTAATTACTGTTTGTAATTTTTGCTTTTCTTATATTATAGGTGTCCTAGGCTCATGCTCTTTCATAGATAGGCATGTTTTCATTCACATCATTTTTGAAATCCTGTAAAGAGAAACCCATGAAATTTAGATTGAGCTGTTCCGACAATCACACCAAAAAAAAAAAAAAAAGTAGTAAAATGTTTTGTTTTGGTAAATGGAGCATTATAATCTTCTAATAGCAAAGCTGTTACTAAATTTTCAAAACTATTTAAAAGTGTTTGACAGCATTTGACAGTTTTACTTTGATAATAAAAGAACCATGTAATTTTTTTTGCCTTAATCTTTTAAGCCTAGAAGGAGAAGCCAGGGTCTCTCCTTTTTAAAGTACTGCCAAATACATTGTTGGCATCCAATAAATTAAAATAAAAATTACAGGGAACTGGTTAATCATTAATCCCCAATGTCTTTTCAAGCTATTGAAATTTGCGTTCAGCTCCAAAGTAAGCTTCCGTGGTTTGATTGCTGCTTTTCATTTTTTAAAACAATTTAAACAATTAAGAGGGAAAAAAAATTAGTAAAGTAGTAGTAACTGTCACCGTTTAACCAGCCATTTTAAAAACTCTTTTCTCAGGAGTTCCCATCGTGGGGCAGAGAAAACGAATCCGACTAGGAACCATGAGGTTTCAGGTTTGATCCCTGGCCTCGCTCGGTGGGTTCAGGATCGTGTGTTGCTGTGGCTGTGGTGTAGGCCGGCAGCCGCAGCTTGGATTCAACCCCTATCCTGGGAACCTCCATATGCTGCAGGTGCAGCCCTAAAATCAAAAAAATAAAACCTTTTTAAAAATTAAAAAAAAATTTTTTTTCTCAGAGGAACTGTGTATAATAATATTGTACTATTCCTGACTCCTTTCAGGGGTATGAAATAGTTACTTAATAGTGTTTTAACTTAACCACAAATAAACAACCAGGAGAATTCCATAATCCGACCATAAGCGTCAGATTAATGCTGTCGCACGTGGTTCAGAGTCTGCCTTTATGGGAATATGAAAACTGGCCAAAAGCTACGAGAAGGAGGGCCAGGTCAGCTTATATCTGGGTCTGTTAAGTCTCAATAATGACGCCAACAGTATGCGGGACCAAAGTAGAGACACATTTTCTGATGTGTCCTGAAACTGAGACTTGGGAACAGCAGGTGAAGCAGCCCAAATCAAATATCAGTAAGATCAGCTTGACCATAGGTGACTTTAGAGAAGCATCTAAGAGCCACCGCCAGTCTGCCTTTCTTCCCTTGGGCAGCAAATCAGACGAACCCATCAAGGCTCTCATCTCAAACCACCAGAAGAGAACAGACATCTTCCTTATTATTTTCAGAAATTTTCTGTATCGAAACCTGTGTTCTAATCACCGCGAAAGTTTAATGTTGATTATATTACTTTGATAGTGAACCTTTTTCATAGAATAAGAAATTTATTATCCCGAAAGCATGAAATCATTACACAGTTCCCACCGTGGCACAGAGGGTTAAGACTCCCTGTGGGGGCTCTGGTTCAGTCCCTGACCTGGTGCAGTGAGTTACAGGATCCAGCTTTGCAATAGCTGAGGCATAAATTGACGCTGCACTGCAGCTTGGATTCAATCCCTGGCCTGGGAACCTTCTTATGTCATGAATGCAGCCGTTTAAAAAAAAAAAAAAGCGTGAGATCATCTGTAGATTAAAACAAAAGGAAACTTTTGAATCTAGGTGAGGCCGCGGCAGGCACGACCATAAATCCTCCGTCATTTCCTGAATTTCATCCATTTATATTCTCAGCAGGGGTGTTGATGGTACATTTTACCTAATAGGTGAAATTAACTCTCTTTAAAATTTTTTTTTAGGGGGGAAGGGTACTCTACCGAACTTTTCAGTAATATCAGTTGTTTGCACAGCAATACTTCCATAGTAATCAAGGGACTGTTAAAGTCTAAATCCTAACATGTGATTTCCTAGAAGAGGAGCCCGTCCACTAGGGCTTTGGATGAGCTTAGCTCTCTGCGCCCCAGTCACTTGCTGGCAGCTCTGAAATCGCGAAGGGAGGAGAGGGTCCGTGTAGTGATTATCAACAGCAGTTGTTTCAGGCTCACAGTCCTCACCATTGTCAAGATACACTCCTCTCCCCTTCACCAAGGACCTTCCCCTGCATGCTGATTAAACGTGGCGGTTTCCAGAAACGTCCCTAATACAGTTTACACGGCCCGGGCTCTGGGTAGTATTTGTGTGTTGGCTCTGCCAACCGTATTGCCCCTCGACTTCTCAGTTGGGATGTGTTCCTGTCGCATCTATCAGAAAACCATTGAATTTTTGAAAATTAATTCTTTCAGGTATGATGCCAGCTTGAAATCTGTTCCCCCTCCAGATTTTGGCATCCCGACGTTGCATTATTTTGACGACTGGGGTGTCGTGACTTATGGGAGTGCGCTGCCTGCAGAAATCAATAGGTCCTTCCTTTCCTTCAAGTCCGGAAAACTCGGGGGCCGTGCAATATATGACATCGTCCACAGAAACAAATATAAAGACTGGATCAAAGGCTGGAGAAATTTTAACGCAGGGCACGAACATCCTGATCAAAACTCCTTTACTTTCGCCCCCAATGGCATGCCTTTCATCACCGAGGCTCTCTACGGGCCAAAGTACACCTTCTTCAACAACGTGGTGATGTTTTCCCCAGCTGTGTCCAAGAGCTGCTTTTCTCCCTGGGAGGGTCAGGTCACGGAAGACTGCTCGTCGAAATGGTCCAAGTACAAGCACGACCTGGCAGCCAGCTGTCAAGGGAGAGTGGTTGCGGCAGGGGAGAAGAACGGGGTGGTTTTCATCCGAGGAGAGGGTGTGGGTGCGTATAACCCGCAGCTCAACCTGAAGAAGGTTCAGAGGAACCTGATCCTCCTGCACCCGCAGCTCCTCCTCCTGGTGGATCAGATACACCTGGGGGAGGACAGCCCGTTGGAGACGGCAGCAAGCTTCTTCCACAACGTGGATTTTCCCTTCCAGGAGACGGCGGTGGATGGGGTCCACGGAGCTTTCATCAGGCAGCGAGACGGGCTCTACAAGATGTACTGGATGGATGACACTGGCCACAGTGAGAAAGGAACATTTGCTTCCGTGACATACCCTCGGGGTTATCCCTACAACGGGACGAACTATGTGAACGTCACCACGCACCTCCGAAGCCCCGTCACCAGGGCAGCTTACCTCTTCATAGGGCCGTCCGTAGACGTTCAGAGCTTCAGCATCCACGGAGACGCGCAGCAGCTGGATGTGTTCGTAGCCACCGGCGAACATGCCTACGCCGCGTACTTGTGGACGGGTGAGACCACTGGACAGTCAGCTTTTGCACAGGTCATCGCCGACCGTCAGAAAATTCTCTTTGACCGGAGTTCAGCCGTCAAGAGCGCCGTGGTTCCTGAAGTGAAGGACTACGCTGCTATCGTGGAACAGAACCTGCAGCACTTCAAGCCCGTGTTCCAGCTGCTGGAAAAGCAGATCCTATCCCGAGTCCGGAACACAGCTAGCTTTAGGAAGACGGCTGAGCGTCTGCTTAGGTTTTCAGACAAGAGGCAGACTGAGGAGGCCATCGACAGGATCTTTGCCATCTCGCAGCAGCAGCAGCAGCAGCAGCAAAGCAAGTCTAAGAAGAACCGAAGGGTCAGCAAACGCTACAAATTTGTGGATGCCGTTCCTGATATTTTTGCACAGATCGAAGTCAATGAGAAGAAGATTCGACAGAAAGCCCAGATTTTGGCCCAGAAAGAACTGCCCATAGATGAAGATGAAGAAATGAAAGACCTTTTAGATTTTGCCGACGTAACATATGAGAAACACCAAAACGGTGACGTGCTGAAAGGCCGGTTTGGACAGGCTCGGTTGATGACAACTACTCACAGCAGAGCCCCGGTTCTGTCTGCTTCGTATACCAAGCTGTTCCTGATTCTGAACATTGCTATTTTCTTCGTCATGTTGGCAATGCAACTGACTTATTTCCAGAGGGCCCAGAGCCTACACGGCCAAAGATGTCTTTATGCAGTCCTTCTCATAGATAGCTGTATTTTATTATGGTTGTACTCTTCTTGTTCCCAATCACAGTGTTAGCACTGAAGCTATCAATTGCTTGATTGTTTTGTGGTCACAAATTTATGCAAAAAAAAAATCATTGCCCTGGTTTGTTATTGGATTTTTTTTTTCAAATTCTTTTAATAAGAAAGCAGGGACATGGAGAAATCACTGTTGGCACAGGCAAAGAATTTGTCAAAGGAATAAGAGTAACTTGGTTGTCACATGGTGTTTCTGAACATGTTTGGCTTGGCTGATTGAGCAGGCCTTATAATACTCTTAAAAGAACAGAAAGTCTGGTTTTAAGTGATATTTCTTCTTAAGAGAAGACTTAGGTAGAATTGGATTTTATTAATATTAATTTAATGCTATGAGCAATCTCCAGATGCTATTTTATGGAAAGATTGAAGTACATTATTCTGAGTAATACAGAAGAAATTTTAAGTGGTGTAGTCATGTTGAAAATAAATGTTGATGAGTCCAGGTATGATGGTGTCAGCTTCCTTGGAGAGTGGTTCATTAGTCAAGTGAGTAATGGTATCTGCATACTGGATTGCTATTCAGGTAACATAGTAAAACAAGGCCAGAAGATTGTTAAAAACTTGAGATATATTTCCAGCAGAAAACATCTATCTCTGAATGAATATTTCCTTGATGATGTTGGTTTCTACACATACATAATTGATTGCCTTTATGCACCCATTTGTTATTCAGTGAGTATGACAACTACAGGTAACTTAATTTTCTATTTCTTTCTGTGGAAAACTGTTGCAGATCTAAGGCCTACCTTGAAAACAAAATATTTTCTATCCTGACCATTGATTTAAATACCAAAGAAGATGGGGAAGCAGAAATTTGGATATGATTCTTCCATTTTTTTATTAGAAAACTGTCTTCAAGTTTATTTTACTAAATAAACATCATAATTGTGATTTTTCTACAGTGTCTCCTTTCTTCTATTACATTCAACTTGCATTCCATGATTTTGAAATCTCTGAGGAAAAAAAGTTTCTTTTTAAACAAAGTAAAGTTTGAATTGAAAAAGTAATTTCTTGGCTTCTTTACTTTTTGTTGTTTAAACATATTTTAAATATTTAAAACAAAAGCCAACTTCTGATATTTAAGTAATACCAAACTTTTAAAAACGTAAAATTTTCAGATTTATTTTCAGTCCTCAAGAGGTGAAAGCAGCACGGACTACTAGAAAAAACACATTCCACGGTTTGATGCTTCAGCTTAAGAAGATGGTATACTTGAAAGGATCTTAAGAGTGAATTATCTTACATTTAACGTATTTGAGTCTCAGATGTTTCTGCCTTGGAAACAGAAGGTATGTTGGCTCAAGTTTACAATAAGCACACATCCACTGATTTATGAGGTTAAGGTAGTAACGGCAGTCTTTTGTTTGTCCTTTTGGTTCACAGAAATGCTGATTAGTAACAGAAAACAAGAACTGGGAGAGGAGTTCCCTTCGTGGCTCAGTGGTTAACAAATCCAACTAAGAGCCATGAGGTTGTGGGTTTGATCCCTGGCCTCGCTCAGTGGGTTAAGGATCCGGCGTTGCCGTGAGCTGTGGTGAAGGTCGCAGACGCGGCTCGGATCCCGCGTTGCTGTGGCTGTGGCGAAGGCCAGCGGCTACAGCTCCTGTTAGACCCCTAGCCTGGGAACTTCCATATGCTGCGGGTGCAGCCCTAGATAAGGCAAAATGACAAAAATTAAAAAAAAAAAAAAGAACTGGGAGAAACATCTCTTTTTGTGCCTGTAATTTTGAACCTTCTTACAGAAAGAAAACACAAATCTGACTTTTCACTGTGCTTTTCTAATTCTACTGGGAACCTAGAAAACGACTTCAGAGGAAGTTTTCTTCTTCTTTTTTTTTTCTTTTTCCTTCACAGAAGTCGTCTCCGGGGAGGATGTTATTACACACTATTTAAAAGAATAATGTTTTCAAAAGAATAATGCTTCCGTTTGTCCTGTGTGGATGCTGTTATGGGGCTTTAAACTTGCTTTATGTGACAGATTCTCCGTTTACTTAACCTCATCCGACATTCCTCTCTTCTACTCTTTCTCGTTCAAAAAAAGGATGAATTGTCTAAAATGATCAAAAGCAAATTTTGAAAAAAAAAAAAGGGTAAATTGCTTTTTGAGGCTACCAAGCAAACCTGATCTCAGAATCTAAAACTCAGACATGCTTTCTCACAGAGATGAAAATTGCCAGTGAATGCCAAGTCCAGCTTTCCTTTTGTGTTCACTCAGGTAGGCAGACAATAAATTAGTCCTCAAAGCACGATCTGTGATAACACATTAGTTCATTTTTAAAGTAATTTTAAAATGATAGTCATTACCTATCTTTAAAACAAAATTAGGTAAACATTTTCCTTCTAATGAGCTATATATTTATTTCAACTGAAAAGAAATTTCCACAGTCAATGACTGAAACAGGTAAAAAAAAGAAAAAAAAGTGCAGAGGCAAATTATAGCTCTTCATAATGAGACATGTTTTATATCAGGGATGGGATGTATCTGAATAAAACTGAGGAACTCTGTATCTTCAAGAAAAGCCATGTGAAGTCTCTCTTGAAACTGAGTAATTATGGAATCTGTTTCAGAGCTGCTCTCTGTAAAAGGAGTGTTTCAGATTCATTGGATAATATAGGAACTGGGAGACTGGCAGGATTTTTAGTCCTTGTCTTTAGGAAAATTTGGGAATTATTAGCACACAGGCCTTGTCCGTGCGTGGGTGGTGCATGTTTCCTGCACCATAACTGGCTAGCTTTTTTTTTTTTTTAGGGCCACACCTGTGGCACGTGGAAGTTCCCTTCAGGCCTAGGGGTTGAATCGGAGCTGTAATCTCCAGCCTAAGTCACAGCCACAGCAGTGCCAGATCCGGGCCTCATCTGCAACCTACACCACAGCTCACAGCAACGCCGGATCCTTAACCCCGCTGAGCGAGGCCAGGGATCGAACCTGCATCCATCCTCATGGATACTAGTTGGCTTTGTTACCGCTGAGCCATATGGGAGCTCCCAGGAGTTATTTTTGTTCTTGGGACCCTCCTTCCGTGGTGGGTGTTTTCAAATCGCCTCTCTCTATCATTCTGAGGATTCTCTCTGCCTCTTTTGAATGTAAACCTTTTGTTTCCTGGACCCCATGCTTTCCTTTCTCTTTATTAACGTTGTGTTTTGCTGAAGCATATCCTCCCTGAGATTCTCAAGAAAGGATGCTCAGGGAGTAAGATTTGGCCTCCTTTTATTTCCGAAAAAAAATCGCTAAATCCCTCTTTCACTTTTTGGTCATTTTGCCAACAATTCTAGTCTGGAAAAAGCTTTTCCTCAGAGTTGTGAAGGCATGGCTGCACTGCTTGGCTTTCCAGTTCCTAATGCAGCTGTTGAGAAGTCTGTTACCGAGTTTTCTCTTGGACAGAAATTTTAACCTCCCTGGCGAGTTGGGTAGAGGGATGCTGGAGTAGGGGGCTGCCTGATAGGCCTAATGCCGTGTGTTCTCAAAGTCAAGTGGAGGAAGTGGCCGGAGGCCTCGCTGTTTGGTAAGTAGACATTCGCCTGTCCTCTGATTACGGTGCCTCCACTCGGTTGCTCTCTGTCTTTAAATCAGAATCCAGGGAGCCAAAGCCTCATCTTCTGCTGGAGCCCGAGTGCACTGTGCCTTCTATGGTTCCATTTTCCATCCAGTCCATCCCCACACTTGGAGGCACCTGCTGCCAGTTGCCGAGCATCCTTGCGGTTCTGCTGAATGAACTGGTTTGCTTCTGTCAAGTCCGATCCCGTTTTCTTGCTGTCTTGGATTTCGACCTCCTATTTAGTTGCCATTCATTCATCTTTTCTCAGCTTCCATGATCTTGTTCTAGTTTCCATTCGTTCGTTCCACAAATATTTTTTTGAGTACCTACTATGTTCGAGGCACTGTTCTAATGCTCAGAACACTACCTTAGCCAATGAAATAAAGATCCTGCTTTATCGGTGCTTGTATTTTAGGGATGCATCTGACAGATTAGCCTAATTCATAAGCCAATTATATAATCTATTAAAAGATAATTGATGCTTATGAGGGGAGGGAAAGGCCAGACGAGAAGACTGAGAAGGGGAGAGTATAATTTTAAATAAAGTGGTCAGAACAGGCTCTATCGATGTCTCCACTCCCATTGTCTTTTTCGTTTAAATAGAATCCTTTCACTGTCAATTTAGTGGAGTTTCTGGAAGAATCAGAAATGAATTGGTGTCTTGAATCCAGTATGCTTAACTGGAAGCCCCACATCATTTTTGAGGTGAACTGACAAATAATAGCAACAATAACGTGTTTATTTAGCACCTACTATGTGCCAGGTACTGTTTTAGGCCTGGAGATCTGGTAGAGAACGACAATGAAATAAAACCTGGCCCTCCTTGTAGTTTATGTTCTGATATGAGTGAGTGGGTGAGTGAGAGGGGCAAAGAGCAAGAACCACAACAAAAATACAGTCTGTTCGGTAGTGGTTAGTGCTGTGGGAGAGGACGTAAAATGATGGTGAGTTGATATTACTATATAAAAAGTGGTTTCAGATGTGATGACCTATCGGCTGAAATTCGAAAGGAAGGAGGCTATGGACCACTGGGACATCTAGGAGAAGAGCACTCCAGGCAGAACAGCAGTTACAAAGGCCCTGAGGTCAGTATGTCTTTGCTGTGTTTCAGGAATAGGACGTCAGTGTGGCTGGAGCAGAGGGGGCCGGGGGAGAACCGTGCGGAGAAAGATTGGATCAGACCCGTCCCCGTAGGTCGTAGCAGACTTGGATTTTGAGGTTGAAAATCAGCTGGAGGAATGGAGTTGAAATTAGCAGACACGTGGCCACTTGGAGGAGGAACAGGAAAGGAGAGGTGAGTCCAGGAGCTTGCATACTTTCTAAACATCCAGCTGGAGAAGTACAAGCCAGGAATGGGCTATAGCTGAGGGTATAATTCTTCGTGCCTTCTTCAAGGTTAAATGGAAAATCACCAGCTGGTTAAGAGGAGAAGTATGTTCTGGGTAAATGGAATAACATAAAGAAACAGAAGTAAGAAAAAGCAGGTCTGGCTCGAGAGTTCACCCCAGCTGGTGTGGTTGGCTCACAGGCCGTGTAGTGGGGAGTGATGGAAGATGAGAACGGAAAGAAAAGCAGGGAGGAAGCATAGCATGTGGGACTGTGTAGAGCATGCTAAGGAACTTGGAACTTTGTTCTGCAGTGAGGGCTCCCCAGTTTTTTTTCATGCTTCAGCCTAATTGAGGGACACAACAAATGCCCATGACGGGCCAGTGTGGTGCGGTTTTCACCAAGTCAGGTATGAGGATGAGGGGCAAAAAGGACTTGAGTGAGCAGAGGCCAAGGTGTTGCATATCCCAGTTCTAAAAAATCCTTGAGGTGGTGCGGATATGTCCTCATTTCCCAAACGTCTGTTCTAGGGCAGGGTTTCCTGCTCATTGGCAATCACCACAAGCAATGGGGAGCCACAGAAGGATTTTCTTCTTAAGTAATCAGACTTGCATTTTAGAAAGACAACTTTAGCTTCAACCAAGAGGATGGACCCAGCGGGGAAAAG